>MDKH01173337.1:0-128214 GCA_005239495.1 Nicotiana undulata
CGGCCTTACCCCATGTTGTTATTGTATTCCGCACTTTCGTTGTTGTTGTTGTTCGTTGGCTTGTCTAACGCCACCGTTAGGCGCCATCACGACCTGGACCAGTTTTGGGTCGTGACAATTCTCTGCATATCTCAAATGATTCTATGTTCTTACCGCTTTCTAACTTGCCTATGTTGAAACCCTAATTTTCCTAGACCTCTATACGTGATTTTGTGTACTGGCATGACTGTTCGTTTCTATTTTCTTGAGTCTCTGCGACTATGTTGTTTGAATGAGTGTTACTGAGCTTCCTTAGCCTCACTTATGCTTGTGACTACTAGGGATGTTCCGACTTGCATCTTTTGACTTGCCTGACTACTATGTCTGAGTACTCCTGTCTATTTATACGATTGTGACTCTTATATGATTATATGCTAGATTCCATACTTAGAGGTTTGATTGACAGACCTTCCTTTTATTGCTATCCAAATTGATTGACTCGTCTGTGGTAATTTATTCTTACTGGTCGTTGCCTTAATTAAAATATTTTGAACCTTGGTCTTAATTGTTTACCCTATTGCTTAGTAAACCTGATTCTTTCCTTGATTGAGTCTTGACTGATCCTTTACCTTGCCTATATGTGTTACCGTTTGAATTTGAATCCCTTGAATTAAGGGAATGATTGTATTGATTTCTTGGTTAATTAATTCCGAGTCCCCTGTTACTTAACAGACCTGGATTCTTTCCTTATTTAAACCTTGTACTGATTTTCATTTACATTATATGGCTATATTTCTTTACTAGTTCTGAGTTTGAACTCCTTGATTTAAGGGAGCTGTGTATTTTTCTTACACTGATTGGATTTTGTCTTCTTTTATTACCATGCCCTTGTAATTCGTACTTTATTTTTTACTACATGTTTTCAACTATAAATACTCTATGTTTTTTAATAACACACACACACAAACTTGTGTTAAAAACCTTGTCTTTCTTACAAAGCTCTTTGCTCTACTACTCTTTCTTTTGCTCTTGGTTGCTGTTAGCCGGCTATAAGCCAAGGCTAATCATTGTGCTCATTTGGCTCTTTCATTCCGCCTGCTCTTTTCTCACTGGTATGTTTTAATTAATATTCCAGTGTCAAACCAATGTGTTTACTACTATTTCAGTGTGTCCTCTTCTTGATTTTCTTCTATCTGTGTTTCTGCTGTTCAACATGTGATTAATATCTTGTTTTTCTCTATTGGTACTTACCACGCCTTGTCTCTATAGGACTGATATGCTTTGGCTGAGTTAATAATATTTATATGTTCAGTCTATTCCTATATGCATCTATTAGGCTGTTCAACATCCTGTTTAGTTTCGCTTATTTGTCCCCTGATCCCTTGAACCTCTCTGATTTCTGCAACTATGTTCAAGTCAAGTTTTTTATCGAATCTATGTATCTTCTCCTGCCTATTATGTGACTTATTTGTCCCCAATCCCTATTGTCTTTGTATTGCTGAAATTGTTTGATTGGTCTATTACTTCTCTGACCTTACTACTAGTTTCAAAAGCTTTTCTTTTTTTCCAAAATAATTCTTGAGTTTTAGAGTTTTTCAACTGAACTCTTTTTCAAAACCTTTGTTCCTCTTTTAAACTCACTCCTAGCACTTCACGCTATTCCTAGAAAACTTAGGTTTTACCCCCTCAGTGTGAGCATTGCTTAGGGGACCTTTGAGTTTCCTCTGAACATTGACACACTGAGGCTGGTAATTCTACACTGCACATGCTCAATTTTGGCTATGTATCTGGGTGCTGGTATTGGCCAGGGACCCACGAGGCCCTAGGGAGCTTTGCCGCACCCAGACCATGTAAGGCTGTGAAACTCGAAAGGATTGAGGTTGGGAGATATGGGCTTGATTGAAGGCTCCCTATAGAATTAGCTTCTTATTTTCCTTTAAGTGATGTAATTTATTATTCTTGATTTGTAATAATTTGTAAACGAATAATTGGGGCTGGATAGTGGATATGAGAGGGGGTTATGCATGCTTAGTATAGTAACGGGTAGAAATCATGACCAGAGGTTTACTTCCCTATGTGTGCAATAGACATCCTGTTCAGGACATGCATTAGAAATTATGCTTAGGTTTTTATTTCGGCATATATATTATATTCATGACATCTCACAAGCCCTGCTCACCGTTAATAACTCTGATAAGGTAATGAAATTGCCATAATCTTTATTGCGCCCCCTTTTTCTATCGCACGGGTTAGGTACGGAGAGATCAGGTTTATGACATTCTGGACAACTCCTTAAAGGAAAAGAGTTTAAGGAAGAGTCGCCACCTAACGATTTTTATGGTGCGTTAGGGCACCTAGAGTTGATAACTCATAAACTAGTTTGCATTACCAGAGATTGGGTAAGGGCTTGAAATTATCCCAAGGGGAAGGTGTTAGGCACCCCTCAAGATCCAGAACTGTGGGTCCCAGCCAAGAAATTTTGTGAATTTGGACGATGAACAAATAGCAAGCAAGGTTCATATAAGAGGGGACTTTATACAAAGCCTAATTTATTAAAGGTTTTGAAAACAGTACAAAAATAAAGAAATTATCCTAGGTTTAAAGTAATACGGATCACGTCAATGCAATACCCGGTATGTCACTTCCTCAAAGAGGCGGCTACACGTGGTATTAGCGCACCGGTCATCATATCCGTATTCTACCCTTCCCACCCCGTAAAGGTTATTTAAAACATGTGTGTGTTGGTCACGAGTGCTTATTGCATGCTATTACCCATCCCATTCTATAAGTCCTGGAGGGTATTTAGGACTATTATTCCTACAAGGTAAGTACTAGGCTAAACCCTTAGGTTTAAAGGACAAAATGCTAAGCGACATACATAACAAATAGGACTACACATAAGGGAATAAATAGAGGCAAATAAAGCCTCACAGATCCCTCCACAAGTAGACATGTAAGTAGCACGTCTCAAACACAATTAAAGTCTCAAAGATGGGAGTTTAAAACGGGAATTTTTAAATTAAAACAGTAAGCTTCAAAAGGATATGATTTTGGAAAAAACTTGGTAGTGAAAGCCAAAGGTTCAGTCATGACTGAGTAACTTGGAACGATGATTTATTTTTTAGAAATGCAGTAGTTTAGAGATAACAGTTAAAAGTATATAGCAGTTTAAAATTTTCTAGTAAATGGAGAGATAACCTTCAGAGAACCAGTAGTCAGGAGTGAACGGGACAGAGCGGAACATGAACGATTTTTATTTTTTGAAATTCAGTGATCCAAAAATGAGTGTGAGAATCCAGTAGTTTATAAGACTTGGATAGGTCATTTCAGGAAAAAATAGTGCATAGGATATATAACAAGTACTCAGAAATAGAGTGATTTTGCAGAGTGAGATAACTTTGAAACTCAATAGTTTGAAAACATAATGAAACAAGAATCAGAAAATCAGTAAGAGGAAGTAAATGCACAACTTCAAGATTGTTTTAAAATAGAGTAGGAGTTTTAATAAAAGTAGAATGAAGTTTAGGGAGATAAAAAAAACAAGAGTGAGAGCAGCAGAGTTCTAGAGTTTTAAAGGAGACTGATTGATCCTAAACCGGAAAAGTAAAAACACAATTAGTTTGATTTTAGTACGTATTAGGCCTAAAGTTTGCCTAGGCGTCATACACATTGCCTAATTATTTTAACGGGGTGAACATGCATATTCAGTTCTGATTTTAAGAGGTATATACTTGCAGAAAACGTTTCGAACAATTGACTACATTTTTATGGGATAATTAGATTAAACATGTTGATTAGGTGTTCAACAACTGTGTGTGATGACCCAAAAGGTCATCCTAAGTAATTCTAGCTAAATCTGTGTTCTGAGGCCCCGAAAGCCTCCGTTAATCTCACCTCGATATGCGTGCGTAGACCGGGCGTGTATCCGGGAAGTCCTTATGTTGAAATTCGATGAAAAATCGAATTTATGATAATTAAATGAATAAAGTTGACTTTGGTCAATATTTTTGGTAAACGGAACCGGACCCGTGATTTGACGGTCCCGGAGGGTCTGTAGGAAAACTATGGGACTTGGGCGTATGCCCGGAATCGAATTCCGAGGTCCCAAGCCCGAGAAATGAATTTTTGAAGGAAATTGTTTTCTGAAAATAATAAAGGTTTTTTTTAAAAAATGAATAATTATGTGAAAACCGTGTTACCGGGCCCGTATTATGGTTCTGGAGCCCGGAACAGGTTTATTATATGTTAGGTGAGTTATCTGTGAAATTTGGTGTAAACCGGACTTGAAATGACGTGATTCGGATAAAAAAATAGAAAATTTGATAGTTTATGAAGTTTGAGAAAATTCTATGGATTTTGGAGATTAATTCATTATTTCTGATGTTATTTTGGTGGTTTAATTACTTGAATAAGTCCGTAGGATGATTTTGAAGTCGTGTGTGTATTTGGTTTTGAGCCCCGAGGGCTCGGGTGAGTTTCGGGTAGGTGTCGGGATGCTAAAAGGTTGAAAATTCTGGTGTAATTGCTGGTTTCTGGTGTCCAGGTAAATTACCCTATGCGAACGCACTCAAGGGGGTGCGAACGCACATGGTAAAAGTGGGGTCTAGGGTCAGGGTCCAATTTGCACTATGCGAACGCATTGATAGCTATGTGAACGCATAGCACACGTGGGGAAGGGGCTGTGATTACTCTATGCGAACGCACAGACTTGCTCGCGAATGCACAAGCCAGGGAGCTTAAGCCTATACGAACGCAGCTAGTCCGGTGCGAACGCACTGCATGTTAAGGGAGCTGGGGTGGGGAGCCACTTTGCTCTGTGCGAACACAGCTCTGGGCTCGCGAACGCATAGGCCTGGGGAGATAAGCATGTGCGAACGCGGCTCAGTGCACGCGAACGCATAGAGTATTTTGCCCAGGTATTTTTTTTAAGTCCAAAACAGACCCATTACGGATTACTCCCATCTTTCACTTCCCCCTTCTTCCCCCAAACCCCCCCATAGACGAAATTCAAGCTTTCCAACCTCCATAGCTTCATAGGTATGTGTACTTAACTCCATTTTCTTCCATTTTTCTTCAACAAATACTAGAATCTAGGCCTAAAATCCTAAAATCAATGTAGAAATTAGGGATGTTGGGTAGAGTTAGGTTTTTAGGAATTTTGGGTGATTCAACCTCAATTTGGGGTCGAATCTTAAAATAAATCATATATTTTAACTCGTGGGGTTATGGGTGATCGGGTTTTGGTCCGAGCCTCGTGTTTGGACCAAGCGGGCCCAGGGTCAAATTTTAGTATTTTTGGAAGAATAGTAGAAAATGTCTAATTAGGCTTCGGAATTGGTTTATTGAGTACTTATTCATATTAATAAATCCATTATGTCTAGATATTATCGATTTGGAGATGGATTCGAGAGGGAAGGCTGTGATTGAGGCTTGACTTGCATTTTTGGAGCCGAGGTAAGTGTTTGGCCTAACCTTAGCTTGAGGGATTAGGTATAGAGTCTTATTTGCTATGTGTAATTCATGTCCAACGTATAGGCGGGGTGACGAGTGCCTATATGTTGCGGTCAAGCATGCCCGTGAGTCAATTGTGATGAATCATACCGTGTTCTTAATATTCTCTGTACTATGAGTAATTGGTGATTTAGAAGTGATACCTTGATGTTGTTTCATGACATGGGGAGTTATTGTGTTATTTGTTTCAGTTGAGGCTTTTACTGTTGAAATTGTATTTCTGATGCGAGGTTGGTTATAGCTGAGTCCCTTGCCGGGACGATAGAATTTTATTGAGTATTATACACTTGAGAATTCTTATTGTTGATTTTCACACAATATTGTTGCTTTTATATTATTTATCGCACGAGGGGACATGTCGTGCTTATTGTTTATTATTTATCACACGAGGGGACATGCCGTGTTGATCGTTGATTATTTATTGCACGAGGGGACATTACATGCCGAGTGTTACTATTTATGCACGAGGGGACATTCCGTGCCGAGTGACTATGAGATTATGCACGAGGGGACATGCCGTGCCTTTTTGCTGTTCATTATCTGTCCTGAGACGTTAAATTCCTTCTTTTACTTTTTACACTTCAGTTATTACCCTGTTCTACTGTGCTAGCATTTTGTTGCCCCTTTTACCCCCAGCATGTTCTCCCCGTATCTGTCTTACTTGCTTATTTTCGTCGATATTTTCCTGTTATTATATAGAATTGCACAGGTACATATATTGTTGTCGGTCCTAGCCTCGTCACTACTTCGCCGAGGTTAGGCTCAGCACTTACTCAGTACATGGGGTCGGTTATACTGATGCTACACCTGCACTTCTTTATGTTGTGCAGACTACGCAGCCGGACCCGGTGGTCACAGACGGTCGGAGCATTCCATCAGTTCATACAGGAGACATCGAGGTCGACCCACAGACGTTCCTGGGCCTTGGCGTCACCTTCTACCCTTCACTTTCAGCTTTGTCTTATCTTATATTCAAAGACAGTCATATGTACTTATTTTCAGACCTTTGTTTTAGTAATCTCTTAGACAGTTCGTGAGTATGTGACACCAGTTCTGGGATTTGTACATGGGTTTTATTTCGAAGTTGCTAAATTACTTTTGGTAATTTGTTAACCTTCATATTGTTGATCATCGATGCCTTAGTTATCTCGTTCGTTTTAGTTGTTAATGAGCCTTATCTAGTTCAAACGTTGGCTTGTCTAGCGGGTTCAACGTTAGACGGAGTCATGGCCCGAAAGTGAGATTTTGGGTCGTGACACTGTGATTCAAAACAAACATGCTGAAAGGTATATCCTAAGGACATGATATCTAATGCACTTATTAATACTCTAAAACATGCTTTCTATAGGCTGTGACTATGAAAATGCAATGGTGATGCTTTATAACAGTCTTATTACTTTGTTGCAATTATTAGCTGTGATCATGGTTTACGAAATGAATATAATAACATGCTGAAAGTAAATGACCTAAAGCAGGATTTCTAATGCGTGAAATGCATGTCCTAGACAGGTTATCTATTGCACAAAATCCTATAATCATGTTTTCTACCCATTCCTAGACTAAGCATGCATAGCCCCCCATATTCACTATCCAACCCCAAACATTCGTTTACAAGTTATTACAAACCAATAATAATGAATTACATTAGCAAAAGGAAAATAAGAAGTTACTTCTATAGGGAGCCTTCAATCAGGCCCAATCTTCCAACCTCACTCCTTTCGAGTTTCACAGCCTTAATATGGTTTGGGTGCGGCAAAGCTCCCTAGGGCCCTCATTAGGTCCCTGGCCAATACCAACACCCAAACAAATTACCAAGAGTTGAGACAAGTGCAGGGTGGAATTACCAGCCTTGTGTGTCAGAGTTCAATGAGTACTCAGAGGTACTCAAGGCAGTGCTCACACGATGGGGGTAGGACCTAATTTCTAAGAGTAGTGTAAAGTGCAAGAAGGAGAGGAAAGTTTGTAGTTGAAGAAAAGAGTTTGCAAAACTGGAGAGTGGTTTTGAAAGATTAACTTAAAAAACAAACAGAAGTACTGATCAGAAGTTCAACAGTGTAGAGTTGCACATAAGGACAATGGGATGAAGGGATAAATAGGTCACATAATGGCACAAAGAGATACATAGACTTAAGGAACTCATTTAAGCATAGTTATACAAATCAAGAAAGGTTCAAGGGACCAGGAAATGGCTAAGTGTAGACATGGTAGTAGACAATAGCAGGAGATAGTTATAACATGTAAGATTAGGAGCAAACAATAGTCATCAACATATAAGTCATAAGTAGGATAAGTAATAACAGGTGAAAGTTTCAGGGGCATCAAGGGACACATGATACTTGAACAGGAAAATAAATAACCTAACGGATGTATAAAGCAATAGGCAAGGTTTATAACAAGTATTGACTTCACTCATAGACATGTAAAGAGGCAAACATGGCAAGTATCAACAGGCAAACAAGGAGTTAATTACATGTTGAACAGTAGAAACATAGGTAAAAGACAATTAGGAATAGGACAAACTGAAATATAAATAAACACATTGGTTTGGAGCTTTGGAAAATTAATTAGAACATACCAGATGATATAAGAGCACAGCAGAGTGTAAGAGCAAGTGATAACACAATAGTAGCCTTGGCTTACAGCCGGCCACTAATAGGCAAGAGTAGAGAACAACAGTAGAGAAAAGAGAGAAAGAGCGAAAGAGCACAAGAGAGAGTAGTATTGATTGTTGTGTGTGTTCGTGATATGCAATGTATCTGTCTCCTATGCTATTGAAAGAGTAGAAGTATATGTAGTTGCAAACAGGTGATCAAATAAGGTAATAATCACAAATGCATGGTAATAAGAGAAGGCAGAATCCCAATCAGTCAGGAAATCAATGACACGGTTCCCTTGAATTATGGGATTCAAACTCAGAAATGGCAAAGACATGTAGCCACATAAGGTAAAGGAAAATCAGTACTATACTAAGTAAGGAAATAATCAATATCTGTTGACCAATACAATCACTCCCTTAAGTCAAGGGATTCAAATTCAAACGGTAAAGCACATAACTACACAAGGAAAAGTAAAAAATTAGTCAAGAATCAACAAGGAAAGAATCAGTTTTACTAAGCAATAGGGTAAACAATTAAGACCAAATTCAGAAACTCCAATTAAGGAGTGATTTAATAGAGTAAAATATTACAGCAAATCAATTAACTTAAACAATCGAATAGCATTCTGGGTTTTTAAAGAAATCTTTCAATCAAGCCATCAAGTAAGGAGATTAAAATCAGCCAAGAGAGAGTTATAACACCATACTTCAGCATATAAGTAAGACAAACAATCGTAGCAACAGACAGGTTTAGCAACATTGACAGAAAGAGGTAAGAGATGAACGACATATGAATATAATCACACAGAGATGCCACAAACAAACTAAGGAATCATTCGAAGCATGATAATCACAGAAAATTTAACAAGAAATAGGCAGTAGGAATAACCAAACACAAAGGTCTAAACAAATTTGGGATTTTCAACATAGATGAGTTAAAAAGCGGTAAGAGCATAGAATCATTAGAGATATGCAAAGGAAAAATTTAGACATAAAGAAGAAATCATTTTTAAACAAGTTTAGAAACTCAGAGAAACCCTTATTTTAAAAAGTAAGCAAAACGTTTAAGGTTCATGGATCTTAAAGATTCAGTTGAGAATAAAGTAATACATAAAGAAATAGGTAGGAATCTTCAAGAATACCAAAGATTTAGGGAGTTTAGGCAAAAGAATTAGGGTTTCATAAGAAACCTAGAGAAAATAGGAGAACCTGCCGTGAAACTCAAAGGTCGTGGTAGCTCTGACATAGCCGTGTCAAGACCCCACCGGAGAAGGCCAGAGACAACCAAAGCAGTAACCCCAGTAATTGTTGGGCATGGTAAAGACCACTGAAGGTCTCAGAGATGAAGTAGACCGGAGACAGAGGAGTCATGGCGGCTGGCAGTCGAAAGGGGTGAGACTGGAGGTGGCCAGAGAGACGGCGGAGGCCATAGGAGAAGAAGAACCCAGAAGGTTCTAGAGAGAGGAGGAGAGAAAGAGACGGGTAGAGAGAGAGACCGGTCTCGAAGAGTGAGGGGTCAGGGGGGTTGTTGAGGGGTTAATTATGGACAAAAATGATCTGGGCCGTTGATCTTATTTGATCAACGACTCAGATCTAATCAGGGGTTGGGCCGGGTTAAAATTAGGATTGGGCTGGGTTATTTTGAAATCTGGTGGGTTGGGTAATTGTGGCTAGGATTTAAATAGGAATGGCTAAATGTTAAATACCCGAATAAAATAGGTAACTAACTAATTAAAATAGCCAATAATAGTATGAAATGGAACTGAGTTAAAGATAGGTAAAATTACAGTAATTAACTAATATCAAGTGCAAAAAATGTATGAGTTTCGAATAAAAATAGTACAAAATGTTCAATTGGGCCATATTTGTAAAATTGATGCAATTGAACTTAAATGGCACTCAATTGGCTGATTTGTGAAGTAATTGAATTTTAATAGCTAGAAAATGATTATAAACGATATACTGAGCTGGGAAATATTTTAAAATTATTTATAGCATAGTTTATGAATGATTTAGATATGAAAATATTACAAATAAGCAGGAAAATAATTTAATAAAATATGGGAAAATAGGGGAAAATGCTCATTATTACAAAGAGTAATTTTGAAAGCTTATATGCAAGTTTGGAAATAATTTGAGGAAAAATTGGGTATCAACAATGTTACTACTGCTGCATTCTCATAAGTACTACATTTTAGAAACCATGTTTTAGATATCCATGTGAGCATTAGATATCATGTTCTCTAGGACTCTGCGTTCAGCATGTTGTTTCAAGTTATACTCTGTCAAACACCTAGTCATTACGTATTAAATCTAGGAACCCCGCTAAAATCGTGTTCAATGGTTTAAACGTTTTTTTTCCTCTGCAAATGCATTATACTTCATGCCCTTAAAATCAGTGTTAAATCTGTATTTCACTCTTTTTTTTTTACAAATAATCAATATATACGCACGCCTAGGCAAACCTTAGGTCTAATATTCATTAAAACCAAAATGGGTCGTTCTATGTCTTGCTTGTATTAAAAGTGATCTTTAGTCTCTTATAAAACCTTTAGAACTTTGTTGTTTGTTACTGTTTTCACTCTTGCTTTGCCTAACAATTAATGGATTTTCCAAACAATTATCCTTTCTACAAAATCACTCTGTTTGAATCCTTGCTCTATTTTTTAAAACTACTGGTTTTTGGAATAGCTTACTCATTCTCCTTTCATTAAAGTTTTCCTTAAACTACTGGCTTCTACTCTGCTGTGAACTGATGAATCTTTTAAAGTCACTCCCCATTTTTTATCCTTCTGTTATTTTAAAATCATGCTTTACTGATCTCTCTAAAGCTTCCCGTTTACTTTTACTAGGGACTTCATTAAACTGATGTGCACTTTTTAATTCCGGCTCCTATCTTTAAATTATTGGAATTTTTTAACATCAATCATTCTCCTCTTAAACTACTCTGTTTCAAGTGAATTTCCTGCTTTGTTACTGAGTTTTCAAAATCGTTCCTTTTTGCTGAAACCTACTATTTTCCAACTCGGAATTCCTGTTTTAAATCCTGATTTTGAGACTTTGATTGTGTTTGAGACGTGTTATTTATGTGTTTACCTGTGGAGGGGTCTGTGAGCCTCTTAGCTTCCCATCATGTGTTCCCCATATCTGTAGTCCTATTTGTTTTACATGTCGTTTAGAATTTTATCCTTTTAAACCTAGGGGTTCAGCCTAGTACTCACCTTGTAGGATTAGTAGTCCTAAATACCCTCCAGGACTTATAGAATGGGACAAGTAATAGCACGCAATAAGCTTCGTGACCAACACACGCGTTTTAAAAACCTTAATGGGGTGGGAAGGGTAGAATATGGATATGATGACCGGTGCGCTAATGCCACGTGTATCCCCTCTTCGAGGTGTGACATACCGGGTATTGCATTGATGTGATCCATATTGATTTGAAACCTAGGACATTTTCATTCAGATGATTTTACTTTGATGCTCTTTAAATTTCTTTTAATAATTTCAATATTTACTTGAAACCACCTCCTACGTGAGCCTTGCTTGTCATTTGTTTACTGTCCAAATTCACAAAACTACTTGGCTGGGACCCACAGTGGTGGATCTTAAGGGGTGCCTAATACCTGCCCCTTGGGATAATTTCAAGCCCTTACCCAATCTCTGGTAATGCAAACTAGTTTATGAGTTAATTATTCTAGGTGCCCTAACGCACCATAAAATCGTTAGGTGGCGACTCTTCCTTAAACCTTTTCCTTTAAGGAGTTATCCAGAATGTCATTAAACCCGATCTCCACGTACCTAACCCGTGCGAGGAAAAAAGGGGGGCGCGACAAGGACTAGATTCAAAGAAGTTTGTACAAAAACATTTTCCCCCGAGTGCGGCCCCGAAACCCATTCCGAAGAAGTTTCGCATGCCGGACAAACCCAAATATTACGGTACTACCGATCCCAATGAGAACATTGTCGCGCCCCCTTTTTTTCCTCTTCGCAGCAGAAATCAGGGGTTTCAACATTCATTGGGATAACTCGTTTCCTTTTGGGAAAAGGGGTACGGAAGTCGAAGAGTCGCCACCTAATGGGCTTAAGGTGCGTTAGGGCACCCATTTCTAATAACTCATAGAAACCGGTTTGTGTTACCAGATATTGGGTAAGGGCTTGAAATTACCTCGAGGGGAAGGTGTTAGGCACCCCTCGAGGTCCACAACGGTGGATCCGGACCAAACTCAATTTGTGAATTAGTCAATTAACAAATAAAGCAGTCTAAGCACGCATATGTATAAAAAAGAGGGAAGTCCTAAGTTTATTAGCATATAGGATCATATCTGTACAATACCCGGTAATCATTCCTCAACTAGAGGGGTTACACGTGACATTAGCGCACAGGTCATTATATCCTTTTACTACCCATTTACCCTCCCCTTTATATAAGCGGTTTTAATTAAACGAACTCTAAGCGTGCATTACCCGTCCCTTTATTATGGCCCCGGAGGTGTTTAGGACATCTAATTTTAGGCAGTCCTAGACTCTCCTAAGGTGTTTAAAAGGGAAAATCTAAGCGACAACAAAGAACAAACAGGACTGTCAAATAAGAAAACAATTAAAGGGTTCATGTTTACCTCCACAAATAAACAGATAATTGGCACGTCTCAAACATCAAGATTTCATATGTTTCAGAGAGAGATCCTAAAGTAGGGTATCTAGATGAGTAAACAGAACATATGCAACATCTTATTAAACAAGGCAGTGAGGGAACCTAATCAGTTTGCCTACTGATTTAGGACCATGTTGAATCTGGGCAACAAATAAACAAAACATAGTTTCATAATTTTTTATAAGGTTTTAATTACCTAAGGCTTGCCTAGGCGTGGGTCGGAGATATACTATGAACATGCTGTCTAAAAATGCAACCAGGATTCTGGAAAAACAGTTCGAATTTATTAAGTCCTATAGGCATGCTGGTCTAGGTGCTGAATCTTACTTTATAGAATTGGTTTATACACACTTATTTCTATAACATCTAGGTGTTGGGATTGTTTTTAAACATTTTTTATAGACAAGATAGTTATTGATTTAGGCGATGTATACATGGTTTAAAGCGAATACAAATACAGTCCTAAGGCAGGATCTCTAATGCACAGAAGGAATGGACGTTTTTATTAGGCAGAATTATAGCAGTAACTTAATAACAGGGTTTCTAGGTGGTCATGATTATGCAGAAATAGAATTTCGTAACGAATGAGGTAGTGAGCCTATAACATGTTGTCTAGTATGCCAAGTCATCTTAAAAGCATGGTTTCTAACATAATATAAACCTAAAACATAATTTCTAATGCAAGTAAACATAATATAAACCTAAAGCATGATTTCTATTGCAAGTAAATATAATATAAACCTAAAGGCATAATTTCTACCAGGTTTCCCCACAAAAATCATATAAGAATCCCTCCCTTTTTTACTAATATCCCCAATATAATTTTACAAAGATTATTGTTACAGACCAGGAATGAACGAATTACATAATAAATGAAAGTTATGTTATAGGGAGTTTGCACTGGCCCAAAGTGAATCTGAAAATACCAGGCTTTCTAATCATCCAAGATGCCAAAGTCCCATAGTCAATAGGGTGTCCTGGTGTGTCAAAGTTCCCTAAGGACCTCAGGGATCTCGAGCAATGCTCACACCAAGATCCTTCTTAAAGAGAAGAAATTATGTGCAGTGTGGAAAGGCCATCCCCAGTGTGCCAGAGTTCGGAGGAATCTCATGGATTCCTAGATTATAAGTGAGAGTGCTTGACATAGTAGAGATGATTTTCGGCAAACAATATAGAGGTAAAATCTTTAGGAGTGAAAAGGTTCTCATGAATAGAAACAGTTTTGGAAAAACATACTAGGAGTGAGAACTTTTGCAAACATTTTTGAGAACAGGAGTTCAGTAAACAACAACACAGTCACAACACTTAAAGTGCTCAGATTCAACTCAGTTTTTTTGTTAGCTAACTCTAAGTGAGGCCAATCAACTTTACAAATAGGGATTAAGGTTGGGAACACAATAACTAGAAGTACAAAACAAGAGCAAGAAGGAGAGCATATTGAATAACAAATACATAGGACAATGAGCAACCAAGTTCAGGGTATTATGACACAAACTACTGGTTCAAAATCTTAATAGGGAAGTCATACTTGAAGCTAAAATAGTAATAGACAGTAAAGCACAGGGACAGGATGTAGGACTAGTCATGCTGAGGATAAGGGGGTCTATTACACAGAATTAGTCATACCAATTGGGGTCTGAGAGATTAAAATGAGCATGTTGGTTGAATGGAACAAATAGGAAGTACTTGAACTCAAGTAAACATGCTGATTAAAACACTGAACAAGAGATGGTGAAACTTAAGCATAGGGCAGCAAATAGGAAAGAATAATTAAGTACATTAGCAATTAGACTAATGCAAAAGGAGACATGGATTAACAGACAAAGAGCACAAAGATTTAAACTTTATACATGGAAAGAATGGTATTATGAACAGAAACATTCCAGTTGAGAGAGAAAACCAGAAGATAAAGCAAGTACAATTCCACAGTCTAGCCTTGGCTTTCAGCCGGCTAGACAAGCAAAGAGCACAAGTAACAGAAAGAAAGAAGGGAGAGAGTTGTGTGTGTGTGTGTTTGAAACATTGTTCGTGTATTTGAGATGTAAAACAAGAGTGTATAATAGCACTTAGGGAGTAGGACAAACAAGGTAACCAGAATCAGGATTCCATCAATTAAGGACAATCAAATAACCACAACATCAAATCATATGAGGGAGTCCGGAATGGACCCCTTAATTAGGGGTAATCACTTAATGGTCACAACAAAAAAGGGGGTTAATTAAGGTAAGGAATTCAAATCATACCAAATACGGAATCAGTAAGAATCCCAAAACTATACGGATAACTTATTAAGGCAAGTGTGATCAACTAAAGTCATAAATAAGGAAACAAATAAGATTTGTGCACACATATTTTAACAGGGAAAAATAATAGAAAATAATCAGTAAGAATCTTCAAAAGAATATTGGTTTTACCAGAAGAATTACCCAGGTTCCATAAATAGAAAATAAATGAGTAAAACTTCACAGAAATACCGGGTTTAACAAGAAAAGTTGGTTCGAATCCTAAAAGAGATCAATTAGGGAAAAACTCCAAAGAATACTGGGTTTTAACAGGAAAAATGTTTAAGTCCAAAAAATGGAGTAAACTAATACGACTGGTATCACAGAAACACCTAAAATATCGAAGCAAAGATCGAAGAAACCAGTATAACACACAGAATCAACTAGGGTTTGAATATTATTGCTAAAATCTGTCACGATGATGAAAGAAAAATTAATAAAACATTGAGAGGTTAGAAAATCTTTGAAGAAAGTCTGGGATAAACCCTAGTTTAGAAAGAGTGACAAAAATCGAAAATAATTAATTAAAACAAGAGATTTTTTTAGGAAAACACTTAATAATATTCAATCATCTCAGATCTATAAAGATTTGAGAAGAATCAATAGTAATGAACTAGGGTTTTCAGAAAAATAGTAGAGATGAGAGAATCGGTCAAAAGACCCATAGATTCGTAAATAAACAAGGAGAAATCCTTACTTACAAACAAAAAATGGCCTGAGACAGGCAAGTTTCAAGTTTCGAACCAGAACCAGTTGGATTTCCTTGAGATCCTCTCAAGGACTCATGAAATCGAAGAGCCATGGCGTATAGGAGACCATGGCTGGTCGGAGAATGTATAGGAGCACCATAAAAGAGTGGTCTTTGCCGGTGACGACGATTAGGGTTAGGGTTAGGTCGAGAGAGAGTTGAGAGATGAGGGAGAAGATGACGGCGGGGTTAGGAAAGAATGAAAAGGGTTTGGGGTAGGTTAGGGGTTAATTAAGGCAAGGATCAACGTGGACCGTTGATCAAAATGATCAACAACCACGATTGAAGATGGGGTTATTAGGTCGGGTAGGCAGATTGGGCCTAAGGGGGATTTGGGCTGGCTTTTGGGTTAATATTAAGGGGTTTTGGGCTGGTAAAAGGGGTTAGACCTGAAATAAAAGGGTTATTTGTTAAATACCCAAATAATTGATAAAAAATAGTTTATAAAAAATAATTTTCATGAATAGAAATGTTTTAAAATAATTACTCAATATTTAAAAAATACAATGAGCTATTTTCTGGTAAAATAATGCAATAATGCATGCATGGGCTATAATTGCAAAGTTATTGCAATTGTAATAAAAAAAAATGTAAACCTAGCCATTTGTGCAATAATTTAAACCTAATGTGAATATAAATAGCATTATTAGTCCATGAAATTGTTATAAAGTCCTTTGTGATGCAATTTTATAATTATTTATATAAATAAAATACTGGGATAAATTAATTTTAAAATGTAGAAGTTATGAAAAAATATCAATTGACACTAGTGCATAGTTTTGAAGGTATATATGCATTTGAAAAATATTATAGGAAAAAATTGGGTATCAACAGCTTTTCCTCTTTACCCGGGAAGGATGAAAGAGTTGTCGGGTAAAGATATGATGGCCAATTTTGACCGAGCGAGATGGTTTGAGAGATTTAGGCCACACTCTGGTTTCTGAGCTGCCTACATATCCCTGGTTTTAACGGAATCAGGTCGTGTATAGTTCTGGAATTATCGGCGGAATATACCGATGAAGTCATCACAAGAACAGACACAAGGTTTTGGAATAGGTGAAATGGTTACGGCGAGCGGTAAAGTTTGAGATAATTTGAAGGAACTGGAGGGGGATTGCTCCTGTTGGGATAACGGTTTCTCATCAGGCTACCTGCAAGTAAAGAGATACTACGAGAATATATTTGTGCGGAAATTTAAACATGACGTAGATTCCCTTCAGACCATGAGAATTGTCGTTGGACGGTTGAGGATGACGTCCTTAGACCATGATGTCCTGGGCCATGAATTGTTCAGTGAGGGATTCGCAGGCCATGAAATGGTGTTCTCGGGCCATGAAAATGATTCCTCCGAACCATGACGCCTTTTGAATAATGATATGCAAATTTGAGAGATCCTCAGTCCATGACATGGTTTCTTCCGGCTTTGAGGATGATGCCTTTAGACAATGAGGCCTTTGGACAAGTTGGCGATATTTCAGCCCATGAGATGCAATAATATGATGTCAAGAATGACAAGACAAGGCTTAGTCTTGTAAAATTGAGGGCAGAGCTTATTCCGAAAGAAGAGCAAATAGATAGTGCTAGAGAGACGGTGTTTAGTCTCGGCAAATAAAAGGCAATGATTGGCCTCATGCAAATATGGAGGCAGGGCTTAGCTTCACGCAAGATTTCGGGACAGGGCTTAGTCACATGCAAGTGGAAGGCAGTGCTTAGCCTCATGCAAATATGGAGGTAGGGCTTAGCCTCATGCAAGATTCGCGACAGGGATTTGTCCTATTGATCGACTCTCACCCTCGCTACTATTTAGAGTAGGAAGGCAAGGGTCGTGCAGCTTTTACCCGAAAGGTCGGGATCGAATCCTCAAGGAGTCAACAATTGGAGTGAGTGTCTATGTGAACTAGTAGAGCCTCGTGTTTCTAATTGCACTTCTCATGATAGGGTGATTCGAGGTATATTAAGTATTAGGCTACTGTTAAATGCTACTTTATCAACTACTTTGTTTTGATGTTGTTTTCTTATAAGGATTAAGGTACTAGGGTCGCGACTTTCACCTAGGCGGATACTTAATGGATTTCAGTGTTCTAAGGTAAGGATATTGATTAGGGATACAACTATAATTAATGCACGGATGTGCCCACTCTATACCTCTCGGTAGTTTGAGTGGCTTGGCCATAATTGCTTCTCTCGAGGCCAATTAGGTGTCAATTAATCAAGCAATTAAGGTGCAAGTAGGGTATTACTCTCTCGAGTTTTAACCCGTCAATTAGGGCTCAAGTAGGGTTTTACCATTTCTGGGTTCAACCCAATTGATTGGGACTACCAATCTCTTGATAATGCCCTAATTCCTTGTTAGCTAATTTTCTAGACTCAAATCCTCTTTCTCAAGAAGGACCCAAGTCATGGAAAGGTTAATTAGTGTTTGCAACCACTAATTATAGCAATAAGAACCCTAAATTAGCCCAAATAGCAAACACCCATAAACATCCAAACCCTAATTTTAGAAACCTATCAAATACCCATTCTTGGGTTGAGCCACAACCCTAGATAATGGATCTAGCTACTCATAATCAAAGATAAATTCAATGAAAGAGATGAAATAGAACCCATATTAATGATTCTTAACAATAAACTCAAGGGTTCAATGTTAAAAATGCAAGAAATAAGCTAAAAAGATGAAAAACTAGCTATTCACGTGCTCTCCCGTTCAGAAAATTCGACGATTACAAAAGATAACCTAAATAAATTACAAAATAAGCTATTTATACTCAGCCAAAAATCTGGACAAAAATGCCCCTGCGGGGCTACTGCGGACCGCACAAAATCGACTGCGGTCCGCGGTGGATAATTGAAGCTAGGACCTGAGTCTCTGAAGGTGCTCTACCATGGACCGTGGTAAATGGATCGCGGCCGCGGTGAGTATGAGCCTTGAATCACTCTTCTCTGAACCTCTGGACCGCGGCCGCGGTGGAATGTGGCTTTGAATGAGGGTCTCAGTATCTTACCACCACGGTCCGCGAAGATTGGACCGCGGCCGTGGTGGCTTCTTGCTTGGAATGCCCCTCTAAATCTCACCACCGTGGTCCGCGAAGAATGGACTGCGACCGCGGTGGGATATGCTGCCTAAATGCTTCTCTGAAGTTTACCACCGCAGTCCGCGGAGAATGGACCGCGACCGCGGTAGGCATTTACCTTGGTCACTTTTGTTGTTCTTGGTACTTGTGCTAGATTCACTCCTGTTTTGAGCATATTCTTGACGGAATGTCATCATTTGTGGTTCAATCCTGCAACAAGCACAACATATAAGCTTTAAGGGATACTTTGTGTATAAATATAACCAAAACCTAAGCATAGAAGGGCAGAAAACAAGGTAAAAATCTTAGTTATCAACTCCCCCAAACTTAAGCTTTTGCTTGTCCTCAAGCAGACAAAATAAGCCCCACACCTATGGTTGATTCCAAGAAATTCCGGTTGTCCTAAAGTAACCTCAATTAGCATCAATTGGGACTAACAATAGCCCTCAATGCAAATGAATCATTAACAATGTTTGATTCTTTTAAACCCATGGTTTCAAGTGCGATACAAAAGCTTCAAGAGTTGATATGATTCATCAATGAAACTCTAACTACCACCTTGGTCAGTGTGGATCCCAGACTCATACTCCGCGACTCTCCCTAAGCACCTCACTTTTAGAATAGTAACGCTCATAACGAGGAATATGGAAATTCACTCATCTCTCATCAAGGAAAAAGTCTCAAGCCCGGCTCAAAGTACTATATGCTTGCCCCTTATGTAAATCACCACTAATATAAGTTTCATTCGACTCGAGATCATACAGGGCTTTTGTGGACACTTAATGAAGGCTTTTGGTCAAGGGTAGGAAGTATTTGGTTGGAGTGGGCTCTATCTTTCCTTAAGTATTTCATTTTTGTTCTCACATTCTTTTGACTCTTTGAGTCATTTTAACTCTTTTTGTAAGGTTGGAGAGACGTACTACTACACCTTTTTGTTCATTCAAGACACTTTTCTTATTTTTAGGCAATCCACACCTTTTGTCACAATTCTTTCATCAATTCCCTTTATTTCCTTTTTTTTATTGCCTTCCCCTTTTCTTTTTTTTTGTGCCTTCTTTTTCACTTTTGTTGCATCACTCATCTCTCCCCCAAACTTATGCTTTTTACCTAGTGCTAAGGAAGACCTGGTGCCAAGAGAGGGTAAAATTGGGCAAAGGCTTGTAGCATGGTTTTCGAAAGACAGGGCTTAAGGATCAAAAGGGTTGACTAGGGAATTCACTTTTGGTAGGTCATGAAAATGTTCAATATGCAATTCGGATCAAGGAGGGCCTATAGTCACTTCTCAACTCAAACTACACTTAAGATTTTGCCTAGACAAACATTCAGGGCAAGTTCTAGACTAGTGGCACGGGACTTGGACTTGCAATTTCGAATTCTCACCACTCAAGCTATGGGATTGTTACAGAAATAGAGTCGAGGGCCCACAACGACCTTAGTCGTGCTTTGAGTAACACAATGGTCCCGAAGAACCATTCGATGATTATCTGCCAACACAAGAGTCTCAAGATCATCACTATCACCATCCTAAACACAATGGCTTGTCTTTGACCATGGGATCAAAGGCAAATGTGTTAGGCTCAAGTGAAGCTTTTCTTGAGGCACCTTTTATTCACTAACTAGAAAAACGAGAAAAGAAGAAAAACAAAAACAAAAAGGGAAAACAGACTCAAATCCTTAAGAAGGTTGTCACACCATCCATCCTTGGGAAGAGCCACCGGGTTCACACAAATTCCACCTTTGGAGAGATCTGTGGCCTTAAGAAAACCAAAGGCTTATTGCACGCGCGAAATTCAAAACAAGAAGCTATGAAAGAAAAATAAAAAGCTATAAAACAGAAAAGGGCATAAAGTAAAATGCGTGGGATAGAATGAATATGTACATAAGGGGAATTAGTCGAATATACATAAAGGGATGAATATATACAATGAAAAGTAACTTTATACATACCAAAATGTAAAAAGTCATAAAAGTACTGGAATAGTAAACTTATTTACATGCCAAAATAGAAAATAAAGCATAACAAAAGAAAAATCCTCTGAATTATACAACCCATAACATCCAATCAAAAATAGCTATAGGGACACTCCCCCAACTAAGAGTTAGCATTGTCCTCAATGCTATATAACCAAAGGTAGCTCAACAAAAATTATGGGAGAGAGATAGAGAGTAAAGAAAACTCCCTATTGGCCCTCGGCCTGTGGTGGTCCCTATGACTGTGATTGAGATGGAGCTGGGTCTGCCTGTGGCTGTGACGGAGATAGAGCTGGGTCTGCCGGTGCCTGTGGTGGTCCTCCAGTGGTCTGTGCCTAAGATAGAGTTGGGTATGCCGGTGCCTGTGGTGGTCCTCCAGTGGTCTGTGCCTCCTGGCCCTGGGGCTGAGTCTGCTCTGCAGCCTGAGTCTATACTAGAGGGTCTTCCAGAACTAGTCGAATGCTCTCTGTGCGGGGCAAGACCCTCCTCCTCTTTTCTGGCCTATCGGGCTCTACCTCCTGCTCTAGATGCTGCCCTGACTGGGCTGAAGGATCTTGGAGTAGCAAGTCTAGCGGGATCTGATCCCCCTTCAGCTTCTCCACCTCTTTTCGCAGCTCTGCCACTGACTCCTTTTGAAGCACGGGTGTGCCTCAGCTTCCTTGTCTCCTTTGCCAGCTTCTTCAATGCAGTCCCATGTGCTCCCACGACATCCAAAATCTTCTTCTGGTTTTCCAGAATTCCCTTTAGCACGTCCGTAACGGACTGGGATACCTGTGGTGGTGGAGGGGGGGGGCCAGGGTTTCCACTAACGTAGAAATCACAGACAACTTTGAAGTCGCTGCCTGCATCCAGTTGTTGATGCTGGTTAGTGTCTGATTGAGCTTGTGGGCTGTCAGAGGATAAGCTCTAGATGAAGGAATGGTTGGACCGGCTGAGTTAGATGGGCCTGGTGCATCCTCTGGAATGTCTAGTCGAGGCTAAGATGACTCCACCACCACCGCTGGCTCTTCAGACTGGCCAGTGGAGGCAACGGACTTACCCTTGAACTTCCTTTTGGGTTTGTACTCATCTAGAAAATCATACCAAGAGAAGTCTGCTTTGGGCTTGAATTTTGCATCAAAGCGCTTCTTGTCCACCCCCTGGTCGTCAAAATACATGGTAAGGAAGTTCAGAAAAGGGTAAGATTTATCACCTTCGTTTACCGCTCTATTGATGATGTTGGACATGATATTCCCAACATTGATCGGGAACCCATCCATGATGGAAGAAATGAGCACAACTCGACTGAGGGTCATGGTGTTCTCATGAAATGTTGGGTCCAACCTGTTGCACACGAAGGTTGCCCATCCCTTGGATTCAAAGCTCAGGGTCTTCCGGTAGATAGTCTTTCTAGCTGGTAACCATTCAGGAGTCTCCCCAGGCCTGGCTAAGTGCAAAGCCAGCCAATTTCGGGTTGCATCCTTCTCTGCTAGCTTCTCCTGATATATGGAGTCATGCACATTGTCCATTTCCAGATAATTGTTCAGTGCCTCTCCATCAAAGGGTATCGTGAGATTCCGCACCATCGAAGCCTTGGAGTCTTTTTGCAGAAATGACAAGTTAGTGTAGAACTCCTTGACTAGGTGCTCATTGGCATCCGGAAGGTAAGCAGAAAAATAGTCCCAGCCTTTTCTTTCTAAGAATTGCCTCTTCACCTCTGGGTGGTGGGGCAACAAGTCCTTGATTGTGAACTTGCGCTCCAAAATGAGTGATTTTGAGCCCCACAAATCCCGGAACTGATGGAAAGCCGCTTTACTTACAAATCTGTTCTGCCATGCATCTGGGTTCCTTGTACGTTCTACCCCCTCAACTTGGGGTTCACCCCCTTCATCATCACCAGAATGCTCCCCTGATAAGGAAGCTGTAGGTGAGGTAGAATCCGTGTGGCCACTCCCAGAGATTGAGCCCTCATCTGACTCAGAGTGTGTAGGTGCTTGGATAGGGGGAGAGTCTGATGGTTCATTGGTTAGCCGAAATCTTTTCGGGAAGTCTTCGACGTACTCCGGTATAGATTCTGACGAGGCTTCGGAGGGGACATAATCACTGTCTGAGTGGGAAGCAGCTTTGTCTAATGTCCGTATAGCTTTCCTTGTTCTTTTTATTCCTTCCAGGACCGTCGGATCAAGCTTTATCATTTTCTTGCCTCTCCCCTGGATGATTCACCCTTGCCCGTTAGTTTACGACCTCCGCCTCTTGATAGAAACATTGTCTGCAATATTGACACATTTAAACATGGTTAGTACCCAAAGAGAAGTTGCACAGAAATTAACAGACAAAACTTAGAAGCAGAACAATTGCATAACAGCCACCGTGGACCGCAAAAAATGGATCGCGGACCGCGATGGAGGACCCCATACCAACGTATTCTCTGAAACCTAGCATCGTGGACCGCAAAAACTTGACCGCGGCCGCGGTGAAGCAAGCTCTGAGAACCTGTATCTGACTATAGGGGACCGCGGACCGCGAAGAATTGACCGCGGACCACGGTCATCATTTGCAGGATGCATAGGCTAAGCACCGCGGTCCGCGAAGAAAGGACCGCGGACCGCGGTCAGACTAATAAGCTAGGGCTTTCACATTTTCCCATTTTCATGCTCAATTGTTCATTTAGTTAATCCCTACATGTTTAATCAGTGCAATTAGATTCCAAGGGTCTAAAATGATCATTTTGAACTAACCCTAACATGGTTAAAATCCTAGAAAAGAAAAATTATGAAACAGAGAAGAAAAATCTACCAATTACTGAAGAAAATAAAGAAATTAAGAATTTAATTTATCACAATTACACTTACTAGATGCTTGGATGAGGATGTCATGAAGTGAAATGCAATTCAGAGATAAGATGAGCGAGACACAGTCAAAGGATGCTCTGAGAAGTGAAAGTGCGTAAAGTATAAACTGAAGCCCTAAAGGTCTATTTATAGAAGGGGGGTTGGGGTCCACACACTTACCCACCGCGGTACGCGATCATGTACTGATGCTGAGCTTGTGAGGAGGACCCACCGTGGACCGCGAAAAGTTGATCGCGGTCGCGATGAGGTAGAATCAAAGAGACCCCATTTCAGTAACTGGGCTTCGCAGACCGCGAAAAGAGGACCGCGACCGCGGAGCAAGATTCAGAGACTCATTATTTAGCTTAACAGGGCACCGCGGACCGCGAAAAAGGGACCGGGACGCAGTGCAAACTTCAGAGAGCCATTTTTCAAGACTTAGCCAAATATCTTGTGTCAAAATCATCCTACAACATCCAAAAACCAGTTAGTAAAAAAATGAATCCTATTCTACCAAGAAAAACATAACAAAGAAAACAAAAATAAAGATACATAGGTTGCCTCCCAAGAAGCGCATGATTTAACGTCGCGGCACGACGCATGTTACCAAGATGATTTAAGATGAAGAAGTTCCACCACGTGGCTATCATCGATCTTCCCAATATAGTGTTTGACCCGGTGACCATTGACTCTAAAGGTTTCTCCACTTTTGTTTTTGAGATCAAGAGCACCAAATGGAGTCACAAATACCACTTCGAAAGGCCCTCTCCATTTTGACTTGAGTTTTCCCGGGAATAGCCTCAACCGAGAATTGAACAATAGTACCAAATCACCAACCTTGAACTCTTTGCCTCGAGCATACTTGTCATGTAGGTACTTCATTTTGTCCTTATACAAGAACGAACTGGAGTACGCATGGAATCTGAATTCGTCTAGCTCATTTAGTTGCTCCATACGAAGGTTTGCAGCCACATCCCATTCAAGGTTCAACTTTTTCAAGGCCCACATAGCCTTGTGCTCCAATTCCACCGGAAGATGGAAATATTTTCCAAAGACCAACCGGTACGGTGACACACCAATTGGGGTCTTGTAAGCGGTACTGTAGGCCCAAAGAGCATCATCCAATTTCTTTGCCCAATCGGTCCTATTAGCATTGAGCGTCTTTGATAATATGCTCTTTATTTCTCTGTTAGACACTTCCACTTGACCACTTGCGTGAGGGTGGTAGGGGGTGGTAACTTTGTGATTGACACCATACTTGGAAAGCAAGGTGTCAAAGGCTTTGTTGCAAAAATGCGACCCCCCATCACTGATGATAGCACGAGGCGTCCCAAACCTTGTAAAGATGTTCTTCTTGAGGAAAGCAATAACACTCTTGGCTTCATTGTTGGGAAAAGCCACGGCTTCAACCCATTTAGATACATAATCGACTGCCACTAGAATGTACGTGTTCCCACAAGAACTCACAAATGGGCCCATGAAATCGATGCCCCAAACATCAAAGATATCCACTTCAAGAATAGAATTTAGAGGCATCTCATCTTTCTTGGAAATTCCCCCGGCCCTTTGGCACTCATCACACCTTTTGACTAGATCACTGGCATCCTTGTACAATGTAGGCCAAAAGAAACCACAGCTTAGCACCTTTGAAGCAGTTCTTGCTCCTCTATGATGACCATCATAAGGTGAGGAGTGGCAAGACTCAAGAATAGCCATTTGCTCTTCCTCCGGTACATATCTTCGGATGACCCCATCAGTGCAAATCTTGAATAGATAAGGCTCATCCCAATAGAAATCCAAGCTATCCCTCCTAAGCTTTTTCCTTTGGTTAGAAGAGAGATCACAAGGGACAACACCGATGATAAGGTAATTGGAAATATCGTCAAACCATGGCATCTCTTGCATCGACACCGACAGAAGTTGTTCATCCGGGAAACTGTCATTGATTTCAAGTCCATCACAAGGTCGCCCTTGCTCCTCCAACCGATAAAGATGGTCGGCCACTTGGTTTTCACTCCCTTTTTGATCCACAATCTCTAAGTCAAACTCTTGCAACAACAATACCCAACGCATAAGCCTCGCTTTGGAATCCTTCTTAGTCATGAGATACCGGAGTGCGGCATGGTCAGTATGAACTATGACCTTGGCACCCATCAAGTAAGGACGAAATTTCTCCATAGCAAAGAATATTTCCAAAAGCTCCTTCTTCGTGACCATGTAGTTCATTTGGGCTGAATTCATTGTCTTGCTAGCATAGTAGATATGGTGAAAAATCTTGTTCACCCTCTGGCCCAGCACAACACCCACAGCTACATCGCTCGAATCACACATAAGCTCGAAGGGTAAGCTCCAATCTGGCACCGTGAAGATAGGAGTAGTGGTGAGCTTCTGTTTCAAAAGTTCAAAGGCATGCATATAATGTTCATCAAAATGGAATCTAGCATCCTTCTCAAGCAACTTGCACAATGGATTTACCACCTTAGAGAAGTCTTTGATAAAACGCCTATGAAAACCGGCGTGGCCAAGGAAACTTCGGACTCCTCTAACTGAAGTAGGTGGTGGTAACTTCAGGATCACCTCAATTTTTGCTTTGTCAACCTCAATGTCGTTTCTTGAAATCTTATGGCCCAATACAACTCCCTCTTCCACCATGAAGTGGCATTTTTTCCAATTCAATACCAAGTTCGTCTCTTCACATCTAGCAAGGACCTTATCAAGATTAGATAAGCATTCATCAAAAGAATCCCCAACGACACTAAATTCGTCCATGAATACTTCAAGAAAGTCCTCCACCATGTCGGTGAAGATTGCCATCATACATCTTTGGAAAGTGGTCGGGGCATTACAAAATTCGAAGGGCATGCGAGCAAAGGCAAAAGTACCATATGGGAAAGTAAAGGTAGTCTTCTCTTGATCCTCCGGGGCGATCAAAATTTTATTATATCCAGAATACCCGTCGAGAAAACAATAGAAGGCCCGGCCCGCAAGCCTATCCAACATCTGATCCAAGAATGGCAAAGGAAAGTGGTCTTTGCAGGTCACCTTGTTGAGCTTGCGGTAGTCCATGCACACCCGCCATCCGGTAATCATTCTTGTGGGAATGAGCTCATTTTTATCATTCTTGATCACCGTCATTCCACCCTTTTTCGGGACGCATTGGACCGGAGAAGTCCAAGCACTATCCAAAATTGGATAGACAACACCTGCATCGAGCCATTTGATGATCTCCTTCTTCACTACCTCTTGCATTGCTTCATTGAGTCTTCTTTGATACTCCACGGAGGGCTTGGCTCCATCCTCCAATATGATTTTGTGCATGCAAAAGGCGGGGCTAATACCCCGAATATCCGCCAGAGTCCATCCGATTGCTTTCTTTCTCCTCCTTAGCACTTTTAGAGTTGAGTCTATCTGCACTTGGGTTAGGCAAGAGGAAAGAATAACAGGTAAAGTACAAGATGGACCAAGATATTCATACCTGAGGTGGGAAGGAAGTGGCTTCAACTCCAGATTCGGAGGTTCTTCAATGGAAGGCTTTGTTGGTGGAGTCTTCCGGTTCTCCAAATCCAAGGATAATTTTCTGGGAGCATAAGAATAAGACCCCATGCCTTGAAGGGCATGGGTGCTTTCAAGAACACCTTCCACCACTGAGTCTTCATGATTCAATAAGGCCAACTCCACTGGGTCCTCAACATGGATCATAGCACTGGCATCATCAATAATAACCTCAGACACGAGGTCCATAAAAGAGCAAACTTCTATGTTGTTAGGCTGCCTCATAGATTTGCATACATGAAAGATCACCTTCTCATCACCCACTCTGAACGTGAGTTCTCCATCTTCTACATACACCAAGGCCTTCCCCGTGGCAAGGAAAATCCTTCCAAGATAATGGGAACCTCAAAATCAACCTCACAGTCAAGAATAACAAAATCTGCTGGCAATATAAACTTGTCCACCCTCACTAGCACATCATCAATAATACCTAGGGGCCCCTTCATCGACCTATCCGCCATTTGCAAACGCATAGAGGTCGCCCTAGGTTTTCCAATCCCCAAAGTCTTAAACACTTAATACGGCATCAAATTAATACTTGCTCCAAGATCACATAGGGCTCTGGCAAAGTCTGCACTCCCAATCGTGCAAGGAATAGTAAAGGCACCCGGATCCTCAAGTTTCGGTGCCATAGAGTGAACTATAGAACTCACTTGGTGAGTCATCTTGATGGTCTCACACTCCATGGACCGCTTTTTAGTCACCAAGTCCTTCATGAACTTAGCGTATCCAGGCATTTTCTCCAAGGCTTCCACCAATGGAACGTTGATGGTGAGACTCTTCATCATATCGATAAACTTGTTGAATTGAGTCTCTTTATTTTGTTTGGCCAATCTCTGAGGGTAGGGAGGAGGTGTCCTAGGCAATGGTGCATTGGCTTGTGGGGCCACCGGCTATGGCATATCAATTATGTGTTCCCTAGATGGGTTCACGTTACTTTCCAAGTCCTCCCCATTGTCATGTATGTCAATTCTTACTTCACCTTGACTTGGGTCATCCATCACTTGTTCCACTTCAATCGGTAACTCTTCTTGGGGCATGTCTTCATCATCAACAACAATCTTCCTTTGCCTCGAAGTATTTACTTCACCACCCTTTCCACTTCTCGTAGTCACCTCCATGGCATGACCGGTATTGTTATTGTTCCCACCCTTGGGGTTCACCACCGTATCACTTGGTAGTGCACCCTTCGGGTGTGTGTTTAAGGCATGTGAAATCTGGCCCATTTGTACTTCGAGGTTCCTTATAGAGGTATTGTGAGAGGCCAACTGAGCATCGGAGTCTGCATTTCTCTCCATCATCTGCTCGAACATATTTTCAATTCTACCCATATCCGAGCCCGATGAACTTTGCCCTTGAGATTAGTACGGGAGTGGGTTGCTGGGTTGTTGGTACATCAGGGGCATTTGAAAGCCCGACCCTCGATTACCGTTTCCTCCTCAGTTGTTGTTGTTGTTTCCCCCATTCCAATTTTCCTCATTGTCGTTCCCCCACTATCGGTCATTATTGTTCCCCCATTGACGATCGTTGTTGTTGTTCCCCCAATTTCGAGCATTGTTGTTGTTATTCTAGTTTCTTGGTCTTTGATTCCCCCTACTTTGGTTATTTCCTTGGTTTCTCCAACTTTGGTTGTTGTTTTGAATATTGCCTGACCTTGATAGTTGTTTGCATACATCACATCTTCCTCTTGGGCATCATACTCTTCATCTTGGCCATACCCACTAGGCCCTTGGTCACTTTGATCATTATGGTTTTGCTTAGAGTTCCCCCGAGGTCTCCTTTGATTTCCTTCCATGTTCACTCTTTTCATAGCATTCACTTGCTTCGGCCCTTGCAATTGTTGGAGTTGGGCTTTGGCAAGTTGATTCATGGTAGTAGTGAGCTCGGCAATTGCTTGCCCTTGTTCTTGGAGCTCTTTATGGAGACTATTCCCACCGGTCTCTCTTTGAGGCACATTAGCTCTACTTTTCCAAGCCGATGATGTGTCGGCCATCTCATCTAGAATCTCACATGCCTCGGGATAAGACAACTTCATAAAATTTTGACCGGCCAACTGATTGACCACACATTGATTCACAGTGTTAATCCCTCGGTAGAAAGTCTGTTGGATCATGGCTTTAGTCATGTCGTTGTTCGGACATTCCTTAACCATGGTCCTATATCTCTTCCATATCTCATGTAAGGGCTCATTTGGTTCTTGTTTGAAGGCCAATATTTCATCACAAAGTGCCGCCATATGACTCCGGGAAATGAATTTGGCAATGAATTTGTCCGCGAGATCATCCCAAGTTGATATTGAATGGTTGGGAAGACGCTCGAGCCAATCAAGGGCTTTCCCCCTAATAGAAAAAGGGAACAACCTGAGTCGTAATGCATCATCCGAGACATTTGTTTGTTTACTTCCCCAGCAAGTATCAACGAAGCCCTTGAGATGCTTATAGGCATTCTGGTGCGCGGCTCCGGTGAAATACCCCCATTGCTCTAGGAGGGTGATCATCACGTTTGTAATTTGGAAGTTCCCTACCCGAATCCTCGGCGGAACAATAGCACTAGCATACCCCTCGTTTGGAATGACCCGAGGGGCAGCTCTAGGAGGTAGGGGCGGGGGAGGGTCTAGGATATCATCTTGTATATTGGCCTGTCGGCCCCTTCTTTGTGGAGGTAATTTATTGATTTAGTCCTCTTGATTATCATATACCTCCTCCCCCGCAATAACATTTCTCAGTGGATCCGCCATTTTTTTACCTGAGTAGCTTAAACAATAAAAGTTAAAAACAGAAGGAAAGAAAAACACTTAACGCTACTAGACACGTAGATAATCAACACCGTCTTAAATCCCCGGCAACGGCGCCAAAAAGTTATCGGCTCCCACCCTCGCTACTATTTAGAGTAGGAAGGCAAGGGTCGTGCAGCTTTTACCTGAAAGGTCGGGATCGAATCCTCAGGGAGTCAACAATTGGAGTGAGTGTCTATGTGAACTAGTAGAGCCTCGTGTTTCTAATTGCACTTCTCATGATAGGGTGATTTGAGCTATATTAAGGATTAGGCTACTATTAAATGCTACTTTATCAACTACTTTGTTTTGATGTTGTTTTCTTATAAGGATAAAGGTACTAGGGTCGCGACTTTCACCTAGGCGGATACTTAATGGATTTCAGTGTTCTAAGGTAAGGATGTTGATTAGGGATACAGCTATAACCAATGCACGGATGTGCCCACTCTATACCTCTCGGTAGTTTGAGTGGCTTTGCCCTAATTGCCTCTCTCGAGGCCAATTGGGTGTCAATTAATCAAGCAATTAAGGTGCAAGTAGGGTATTACTCTCTCGAGGTTTAACCCGTTAATTAGGGCTCAAGTAGGGTTTTACCATTTCTGGGTTCAACCCAATTGATTGGGACTACCAATCTCTTGATAATGCCTTAATTCCTTGTTAGGATAATTTTTTAGACTCAAATCCTCTTTCTCAAGAAGGACCCAAGTCATGGAAAGGTTAATTAGTGTTTGCAACCACTAATTATAGCAATAAGAACCCTAAATTAGCTCATATAGCAAACAACCATAAATATCTAAACCCTAATTTTAGAAACCCATCAAATACCCACTATAGGGTTGAGCCACAACCCTAGCTAATGGGTCTAGCTACTCATAATCAAAGATAAATTCAATGAAAGAGATGAAATAGAACTCATATTAATGATTCTTAACAATAAATTCAAGGGTTCAATGTTAAAAATGCAAGAAATAAGCTAAAAAGATGAAAAACTAGCTATTCACGTGCTCTCCCGTTCAGAAAATTTGAAGATTACAAAAGATAACCTAAGAAAATTTACAAAATAAGCTATTATACTCAGCCAAAAATCTGGACAAAAATGCCCCTGCGGGGCTACCGCGGACCGCACAAAATCGACCGCGGTCCGCGATGGATAACTGAAGCTAGGACCTGAGTCTCTGAAGGTGCTCTACCGCGAACCGTGGTAAATGGATCGCGGCCGCGGTGAGTGTGAGCCTTGAATCACTCTTCTCTAAACCTCTGGACCGCGCGCGGTAATTGGACCGCGGCCGCGGTGGAATGTGGCTTTGAATGAGGGTCTCAGTATCTTGCCACCGCGGTCCGCGAAGATTGGACCGCAGCCGTGGTGGCTTCTTTCTTGGAATGACCCTCTGAATCTCACCACCGCGGTCCGCGAAGAATGGGCCGCGACCACGGTGGGATATGCTGCCTGAATGCTTCTCTGAAGTTTACCACCGCGGTCCGCGGAGAATGGACCGCGACTGCAGTGGGCATTTGCCTTGGTCACTTTTGTTTTTCTTGGTACTTGTGCCAGATTCACTCCTGTTTTTAGCATATTCTTGACTGAATGTCATCATTTGTGGTTCAATCCTGCAACAAGCACAACATATAAGCTTTCGGGGCTACTTTGTGTATAAATATAACCAAAACCTAAGCATAGAAGGGCGGAAAACAAGGTAAAAATCCTAGTTATCACCTATGCAGGTGGAAGTCAGTGCTTAGCCTTATGAAAATGGAGAGTTAGGTCTTAGCCTCATGCAAGTATGGAGACAAAGCTTAGTCTCATGCAGATGGAGACAGAGCTTAGTCTCATGCAAGATTTCGGGACAGAGCTTAGTCCCATATAAGTGGAAGGCAAAGCTTAGCCTTATGCAGATATGGAGGCAGGGCTTAAACTCATGCAGATGGGAGGTAGGGCTTAGCCTCATGCAAGATTCGGGACAAGGCTTAGTCCCATGCAAGTGGAAGGCAGTGCTTAGCCTCATGCAAATATGGAGGCAGGCCTTAGCCACATGCAAGATTCGGGACATGGCTTTGTCCCATGCAGGTGGAAGGCAGTGCTTAGCCTTATGCAAATGGAGAGGCAGGGATTAGCCTCATGCAATTATGGAGACAGAGCTTAGTCTTATGCAGATGAATATAGAGCTTAATCTCATGCAAGGTTTCGAGACAGGGCTTAGTCCCATGCAAGTGGAAGGCAGAGCTTAGCCTTATGCAGATATGGAGGCAGGGATTAGACTCATGCAGATGGGAGGCAAGGCTTAGCCTCATGCAAGATTCGGGACAGGGTTTAGTCCCATGCAAGTGGAAGGTAGAGCTTAGACTTGTGAAGATATGGAGGCAGGGCTTAGCCTCATGCAAGTATGGAGACAGAGCTTAGTCTCACAAGGTTTCGGGATAGGGCTTAGTCCCATGCAAAACCTAGAATAAATTGCAGATGATAGCAGAGTTTGCTTAGCTGGTAGTAGGTTTCAGTATCGCGATTGTTATGAAGATTGTGACTTCAAGGCATGTATATTCTTCGTTCCTGCATCCAAAGAAAAATTGTGAGTTCTCTAAAGGGGGAAGTTGGTTCGTGTCTCCGTCAGCTTACTTGGCTTCGCTTTGCTTAGTCTGAAGACCCTGTTCAAATCATTGGGGGTAGTGTTTTCTAAACAGAGTTATTTTACAAGCAAGCATGCATAGTTTTCAAAGACGTAGTAAAATATATTTAAGAAATTGGTCAGATGAACCAGTGACGGTGACACAATTTGAGACATTGCGACTTCTCTTGCTGTAGAATTTTGAGGGTCCTCCACAAAATTCTTCCCCTGTTAGATGCGTAGGCATCCCTGACGGCTGTACATGTTGCGATTGGCTGAACTTGCTTCAGCATTTTGAGGGTCCTCCTCAAAATTCTGCCCCAGTTTCCGATTATGGGGGAAATAAGATTTTTATTGAATTGTGACCGAACCCACAGGGCTGCCTACGTATCCCATCTTAAACGGTAATCAGGTCGAGCGTAGTTTAATTTACATCATTTGCAGAAATATAAATAGTTACACTATATCGCTTGACTACATTATTGATCGGTTTTGGCCAGACTTCTCCGTCCATTTCTGCAAGTATAAGGGCTCCTCCTGTCAGTACCTTGTGAACCATGTAAGGGCCTTGCCAATTGGGAGAGAATTTTCTTTTGGCTTCATCTTGATGCGGGAATACCTTCTTCAACACCAGCTGCCCCGGTGTGAACTGTCTCTACTTGACTCTTTTGTTGAAGGATCTGGACATCCTGTTTTGATAAAGTTGCCCGTGACACATTTCATTCATCCTCTTTCCGTCTATGAGGGCTAATTCCTCATAACGACCCCTTATCCATTCTGCGTCGTTGAGCTCAGCTGATCCTCAAGGAAGGAATCTCCAATTTGGCAGGGATAACAACTTTTGTACCATAAACCAGCAAGTAATGAGTTTCCCCAGTTGATGTGCAAACTGTGGTGCGGTATCCCAATAAAGCGAATGACAGCTTCTCGTGCCACTGTTTGTGATTTTCTACCATCTTTCTTAGTATCTTCTTGATATTCTTGTTGGCGGCTTCTACAACTCCGTTTATCTGAGGTCTATATGTTGTGGAATTCATGTGCTTGATTTTGAACATCTCACACATGGCTTTCATCAAATCATTGTTGAGATTGGCGGTATTGTCAATGATGATGGATTCTGGAACTGCGAACCGACAAACAATCCGGAAGCGGACAAAATCTGCCACGACCTTCTTAGTCACTACTTTGTAAGATGTGACTTTTGACCCATTTGGTGAAGTAATCAATAGCTACCAAGATGAACCAATGCCCATTTGAGGCGGTGGGCTCGATTGGACCGATGACATCCATTCCCCAGGTGACGAATGGCCAAGGTGAGATTGTTGCATTGAGCTCATTTGGCGGTACTTTTATAATATTTGCATGTACTTGACATTGGTAGCACTTTCGGACATACTGGATGCAATCTGTCTCCATGGTCATCTAGAAATAACCGTCCCTAAGTACCTTCTTGCCTAAGACAAAGCTATTCATGTGCGGGACGCAGGTCCTAACATGTATCTCCTCAAGTAATTTCGAAGCTTCTTTTGCGTCGACACACCTCAGTAATCCCAAATCAGGATTTCTTCTGTGTAGGGTTCCTTCTCTATGGAAGAAACTGTTGGACAACCTCCGAAGCGTACGTTTTTAGTATGATTTGCATGCTCCGGGTATTCTCATTTTGCCAAATATTCTTTGATATCGTGGAACCAAGGCTTCCCGTCTGTTTCTTCTTCCACATGGGAACAATATGCTGGTTGGCAGGGGATCCTTACTAGGCAAGGATCAATGAAGTTCTTGTTGGGATGTTGTATCATGGATGACAAAGTGGCCAATGCATCATCAAACTCGTTCTGAATCCTAGGAACATACCGAAACTCTATCTTCGTGAACCTCTTCTTCAATTCCTGCACATGGTGCAGATTTGGCAATATCTTGGAATTCTTGGTGGCCCATTCTCCTTGTACCTGGCGCACAAGCAAATCTGAATCTCCAATTACCAGCAGCTTTTGGATATTCATGTCGATGGCCATGTTGAGTCCTAGTATGCAAGCTTCATATTCCGCCATGTTGTTGGTGAAGGGAAATCTGAGTTTAGCAGATACCGGATAATGTTGGCCAGTTTTCGATACCAAAACAGCTCCAATGTCGACTCCCTTGAAATTTGCCGCTCTGTCAAAGAACATGCTCCAACCGTCGTAAGACTCAGCAATGTCTTCTCCTATGAATAGTACCTCTTCATCGGGAAAATACATTTTTAGGGTTCGTATTCTCCTTCCACAGGGTTTTCAACAAGGTGATCCGCCAGGGCCTGTCCCTTGACTGCTTTCAGAGTCACATAGACAATGTCGAACTCGCTCAACAGGATTTGCCACTTAGCCAGCTTGCTAGTGGTGATGGGCTTCTGAAGATATATTTCAAGAGATCCATCCTTGATATGAGGTATGTTGTGTAGGCACAGAAGTAGTGCCTCAGCTTCTGAGCTATCCAGGTCAGAGCGCAACATGTACGTTCCAATAGAGAGTATCACGCTTTATATGGAGTGAACTTCTTACTCATATAATAGATAGCTTGTTCCTTTCTCCCTGTCTCATCGTGCTGCCCCAGAACGGAGCCGAAAGCTCCATCTAGCACTGCAAGGTAGAGTAGCAAGGGCCTACCTGGCTCTAGCGGGACCAAAACCGGTGGCGTTGATAAGTACTCCTTGATTTTGTCGAAAGCCTTTTGACAATATTTTGTCCAACTAGTTGCAGCATCTTTCTTCAACATCTTGAAAATTGGCTCACATATAACTGTGGACTGGGCTATGAACCGACTGATGTAGTTTAGCCATCCTAGAAAACTCATTACATCTTTCTTACTCTTTGGCGGTGGCAGCTCCTGGATGGCTTTGAATTTTGACGGATCCAATTCTATCCCTCGGCGGCTGACAATGAACCCAAGTAACATTCCAGTAGAAACACCGAATGCACACTTTGCAGGGTTTAATTTCAAGTTGTACTTCTGCAATCTGTCGAAGAACTTCCTCAAATCTGCTATATGATGTGTGGCTTTCTTGGATTTGATGATGACGTCGTCCACATACACCTCGATCTCCTTATGTATCATGTCATGAAAAATGGTAGTCATAGCCCTCATGTAGGTGGCCCCAGCATTCTTTAGGCCGAATGGCATCATTTTGTAACAGTACACTCCCCAAAGTGTGATGAAAGCGGTTTTCTCAGCGTCCTCCTCGTCCATCCAGATCTGATGGTAACCCGCGAAACAATCCACAAATGACTGGAGTTCATGTTTGGCACAATTATCGATTAAGATGTGTATGTTTGGGAATAGGAAATCATTCTTTGGGCTGGCTCTATTGAGATCCCGATAATCCACACAGACCCTGACCTTCCCATCCTTCTTTGGAACTGGGACGATGTTGGCTAGCCAAGTTGGGTATTCAATCACCCTGAGGACCTTGGCCTTGATTTGCTTAGTAACCTCCTCCTTGATTTTCAGACTCATGTCAGGCTTGAATTTCCTGAGTTTCTGCTTCACTGGTGGACACATTGGGTTTGTGGGCAACTTGTGAGCCACAATGGATGTACTTAACCTGGTCATATCATCCTATGAACATGCAAAGATGTCCTCATACTCTTTCAAGAACTTTGTGTACTCTTCTTTTTCTGATGGCGACAAGTGAATGCTAATGCGGGTTTCCTTTACAGTTTCAGAATCTCCCAAGTTGATAATCTTAGTTTCGTCCAGGTTGGACTTAGGCTTGTTCTCAAAGTCCTCTACTTCTCTGACGATTTCCTCATGTATGCATCCTCTTCTTCTGAATCAATATCCTTTTGTTGCGTTGCCTCATTACATGTCACAATTGCAGGTTCATCGAGACAGGAAATAGTAATGCTGTATAGAGAAAGATATGAGAGGAAGATGATAACAACAAATATCGATTCATTGCAAGAGTCAAGCAAAATCCGATTTTTCAATAATTAAAACATCGTTTTGGAAAATTTGGAAATATTATTTAAAACAAAATGCAAAAAGGGAAATCATTTTTTCTTAGAAGACAAAATAAACAATGTTGTTCAGCCTTGCTACTCCAGGACTCGTCGGGCCCTGGATGGTCTGACGGTCCAATTTCTGAGGAATGATCCTTTCCCCACAGCTTGGATGGTAGGGCCTTCCTCCTCCTCCACCTTAACAATTACACAATAGTCCATGTCATCATCCTCCAGGAACATGTTCCTTAAGGCTGCTAGTGCTTCCTCATCCTCTGATCCCCATATGACGTCGGTCTGCTGGAAAGTCTGACTCAAGTGCAGTATAGGTTTCTCCAATGGATAATACAGACCACGCCATGGTGGCGACCAGTTTCTATACTCTTGCCAAGTGTATCGATATCCCAGGCCAAAAGTAGTGTCGTGACGCTTCGGTTGTATTGGCTTGGAAATGCCCTGAAGTTTTTTACCAATACCCTTTCCAGGCTCATACCCTCTCCAGTTCATCATGCTGGTTATCTTTCTATCCCACCACTTATCTTTATCGATTGTGTTGACTCGCTCGAAATAATGATAAGTTTCTCCACATAGCCTTCTTCTATTCTCAACCACCGGGATGGTCTGGCGGGTGTAAACGGGGTTGCTCTCATCTCCGTGGATAATCACCTCTTGATGGTTCCACTCAAACTTCACTGCCTGATTCAAAGTTGATGCCATGGCCCCAGCGGCGTGTATCCATGGTCATCCCAACAACAGATTGTAGGATGCGGATATGTCCAGCACCTGAAACTCGACATCAAACCATGTAGGCCCCATTTGCAGACAGAGATTAATTTCCCCGATGGTATCCCTCTGAGACCCGTCAAATGTCTTCACGTTCATGGTCCCTTCTCGTATCTCGTATAGTGCTTTACCCAACCTCTTCAATGTTGTCAATGGGCAAATATTGAGACTGGATCCTCCGTCGATGAGGACCCTAGAAATGAAATTGTCTTCGCATTGCACCGTGATATGCAGTGCCCTGTTGTGACTCAGACCTTCAGGTGGCAGCTCGTCCTCGTGGAAGGTGATTTTGTGACTCTCCAGCACCTGCCCCACCTTAGTGGCCATTTCTCCGCCAATGATGTTGTTAGGCATATATGCTTCACTCAATACCTTTAGGAGAGCATTCTTGTGTGCTTCTGAATTCTGTAACAGCGACATGATAGATATTTGATCAAGAGTCTTGTTCAGATGGTCGATAACTGAATACTCCCTCGTTTGCACTTTCCTCTAGAGGTCGTCAGGGCCTGTTTAAATAATGGGTGGTCTGTTAGAGGCCTTCTTGCTAGATTCTCCCAAATGTTCTAGTGTATAGACTCTCCCAGTCCTAGTCATCCCTTGCACAGCGCCAGATTCTTCCGTTTTGGACTTTCCTTTTCTTCTAACTTCAGCCACATAATCCCATGGTACAGCCTTGGTGTTGAAAGGCGATGTGGTAGATATTGTTATTGTAAAAGGTGCGACTACTTCCACCTCAAACGGGGTAGGTGCAGCTGCAGGTGGTTCTACCTCAACTTCAAATAGGACTGATGTAGTTACCTCAACCTCCACTGGCGGCTATATCTGCACTATGATGGAGTTGAGTGTGACTGCGGGTTTCTTGGGATCGTCACCCTCTTTGATAAGTCCAATTGATCCTTCCAGATCCCATTCCTCATTTGTTTTTATCACATTGATAACTTAACCCCTATGATCTGGGAGGGAGTTATTGCGGACATTAGGCATAGCTTCCTTCGCCTAGATGACCTTATTATCAATCAATGTCTGGATCTTATCTTTCAATGTGCGACATTCGTCAATAGTGTGCCCTTTCATGCCATAATGATATGCACATGACTTGTTTGGGTTGACCCATTGGGATGAATTCTCCATGGTCACGGCAGGGATGGGAGTGACATAACCAGCAGCCTTCAACCTTTCATACAGCTGGTCGATGGGTTCAGCAATGGAAGTGTATTATTTTGGTGGACTGCGGTCAAAATTAGGTCGAGGTCTCGGGTAGTTTTGATGAGTTGGAGGTGACTGAAAATGAGATGGTTGGGAATTGTAAGTGTGATAAACGGTGGCTGGTTGGGAATACCTGGGAGATGAGGGTTGATATGGAGGTGATGGTTGATATGTGGGTGGGGGTGCTTGGTATGTAAGTGAGGATGTTTGATATACAAGAGGAGTTTTGGGTCCTTGGGCAACCATCACTGTTCCCTAATCCTTCTTCTTAGATATATCACCTGACTGCAATGCTCTATTGGTGGCCTGCAATGCCTCAAAGTTTGTCACCATCCCGCTTTTGATTCCATCTTCGATCCTTTCACCAAGTTTGATGATATCAGAGAACTTATGGTTTTCAATAACCATTAACCTTTCATAGTACTGCGGATCCTGTGCTCTGACAAAGAACTTGTTCATCTATTCCTCGTCCAATGCCGGCCTAACTTTGGCCGCTTCTTACCTCCAACGAGTAGAATACTCGCGAAAGGTTTAAGTAGGCTTCTTCTTAAGGTTCTGAATGTAGAAGACATCTTACGCATTCTCTGTATTGAACCTGAATCGGTCCATAAAATCAGACGTCATACCCACCAAGTTGGACCATTTCTTAGGATCCTGGCTGATGTACCAGGACAAGGCATCTCCCGTAAGACTCCTCATGAAAAGCTTCATCCGGATCTTTTCATCCTTTCAGACCCCGACAAGCTTGTCACAATAGGTCCTTAGATGAATCATGGGATCACTTGTACCGTCAAACATCTCGAACTTGGGAGGTTTGTAACCCTCCAGCAGTTCTACATCCGGTTGTATGCATAGGTCTTCATAGTTCAGACCTTCTATCCCCTTGCATCCTTCTACGCCTTGAACTCGGCTGGTCAACTTCTTGAGCTCCTCGGTCAGGTTCTTAATGAGCATGTCCTTCTCAACAGATTCCGGTGCATAGGAGATGGGTTGAGTGGAGTGAGGTAGGATCTCCACATATATAGAGTTGTTTTGGTGACCTGGAGCTTGAGTATAGTGGTGATCATTGGTGGAATTTTGTAGTTCAGGAATGACTGGTGGAGTATTTTGTGAACTGTGGTAGGTGTTTGGCTGGTACTGTGGTGGAATAGTTTGATTTTGTGGTGGGTTTGTATAATGGTGAGGTGCAGGAGGATTTTGCAGGCATTTTTTGGGTGTGTTTTGAGGTAGTGCGGGGTTCTAAGTGTTTGGATGATTGATGTCTAGGATGCTGAATGAGAGGTTTTCTACATTTCGGACATGCTCGAGATCACCCTGGAGTTCTAGTATTTTCTGTTCAAGCTGTGAAACTACATCATTTGGGGTCTAAGTACCCCGACCATCAGAAGTTTCTGCATGTTCAACCTGTGTGTTGTTTTCCTTTCTGATGCCATTCAAATCTTCCATTTTTTCTTTTCCCTTGCCTTTTGGTAGACTAGTAGGAGGAGAAGGTGGAGGGCCCCTGGATCTTGTGTGATAAGCTGATGATGCTAGTATGCACGAAACAACCTTTGGGGAATGGGAATAATCAAAAAGAAAGAAAGAAAAACAAAAAGTATCCAAGTCAGTAAGGATTCTAAAAAGAGTATTTGCGGTATTTAAACACATATTGTAGAAAGGTAAATTCGCGTCCTAATTTGGGAGCCTCGTTGTGCCCGAAGTAGGACTAGCGACAAGTTTATTTGGAGAACTTAGATGCCATTAAATGCCTTATTTCATTAATATAAAGATAGACGAATCCCAAAACGACACTAAGATAGTAAACATAAATCACTATTGGCACTTGGCCTTATTACATTTAAGAAAGCAAATAAATCTAGCCTACTTGGTCCCAGAAGGACCTTCCCCGGACTCGATCTTTCTAACTCCATCAACCAGGTTCCCCAGCTTGCGCAGACCCAGCAGAAGGTAGGCTCTAGTCAGATGTCCTCCCTCGCTCCCTTCAGCATTCTGGAAGTTGTCGATCCTCTTTATCATTTTACCTTCTAGCTTCACCAAACCTCACTCCAGATATTCTAACCTTAATTTGAGGTGATAGACATTTTCTTCCATTCCTCGATCAACCTCATATTTGCCTCGTGTATCTCCTGATGTTCAGTCTCGGAGTCATGAACCCTCTTCCGCAGTCTGTTATATTTGACTTAGGCCTCGGCATCTTCATCTATGGCCTTATTTCCTCGACCGGTTCCTGGTTTCACTATCCCATCTAGGTTGTCTTCTAACCACGCCAGATAGAAGGGTGCACACCCATCGTGATACCTGTCTGGCTTGATGGTGTTCTTCTCCACAATGATCTTGCAGTGCCATATATGCTGAGCTTGGCATCTGTCGTCGTCTTGAAAGTCTACTCTAAAATGGCTCATCTTTGCAACCCGCGGTATGACCTTCTTTCTGCCTGCTTGACTCATAACCTGGATGGGGACATAAGGGTGTATCCCTCTTAACCCTATCAACATTAAGTGAGGAGCGTCCCTGGACCTGATGATGAACTCGTCAGTTGGGAACCATTCGAACATCCACTGTACTTGCTCCTCAGTTAGATTGTCGAAGGACTCTACCCATTCTTTAGAACTTTCCAGTTAGGCAAACCTATCCGGAATGTAAGTCATCCACTTAGGGTGATGGAAGGCAATATGATCGTTCCAAGCCCTTCGCGGAAATTCTTGACGGTACTGACCCTTTTGAAGATGCTCCAATAACCACAGCTGTAGTAGCAAATTGCAACCCTCAAAATGCTTGAACCCTTTCTGACAGTGGTCCAAAGCCGGGCAGATGTCGGCTATGATCATGGGGACTATGGTGTATGTATGTCCCCCAATTCCCTCCATTAAGGTCTTGGGGACCATGGACAGTCTAGTGTGGATTCTTTCCCTTTTCATTGGGAACACTATCAGACCCAAGAAGCATACAATGAATACAAAAACTCTGCGATGGATGTAACCCAGATAAGTTATAGAAAACTCATCATGGAATGTACGGTAAGACTTGATATGACCGTATCTTTCATACAAGCAATCAAAGGGTATGTGGGAACTTTTCAAGCACTCCAAGTCGGCATTCTTCTTTAATCCCATCATTTTTAGGAACCCCTTACCAGTGCGGTTCTCCGGTACCAATAGCCCAGGGCTGTCCCAAGGCGGTCCAGCAAATTCTTCGATTTCTTCCAGAAGTGGTGTCATTTCTATATCCCCAAAACGGAACACGTCTTTCTCACTGTCCCAGAATAGAGTTACATCTTCGATCATCATGTTGTTTGGTTGGATGTCTAACAGGGAAGGTAAATTGTGCAAGTATTTTCTCACATGTTTCTTGTCACTTGAGGAAAGATCCTGCCACCAATCTAGTAGCAGTGGTGGCGTGTTGCTGACCATACTTCCTCGTGCCTCATTTTCTGCAAAACAAAAAGGTTAGGGCCTTTTCCCCCGCCTGATTCAACTATTTATATATTCATGATTTGCATGTTGGAATTTAGTTCTCCAAATTAATGCACAAAATGTGGTCGCGTCCGTTGGGATTATGGAAACCCCGATGGACTTTGGACAAGGCTTTTCTTAAAGGGTTATTATGTGGACAACATATTAACCCGGCTAGGTTGACCATGATGCATGCACAATTATAACAAGAGTAAGGTTACTATGGGGGTCTAGACTGGTACTCTTACGCGGACAACTTGAGGGGGAAAGGCACGGAACCGTCGACTGCACCGCTGATCGACTAGCTTTACCGCAAATAAGCCTTTCCGAATTTAAGGGTGATATATTGGAAGAGCGCAACCACTAATCAAGCATTGCTATAGGATTGTTTACGCACGAGTGGAGTATGATGTTGAGCATGATTTATGCAGTAATAAATATCATGTTGTCACGTATTTGCACGTTAGAAAAGCAATAAATACATCATTTATGATTGAGAGACGTTTAGAAGGAAAACAAAGAAACAAGTCAGTTTCGTATTGAGGAAATAAATACTTGAAAATAAATAGTTAAGTACACATAAAGGGAAAGGGAAAGGGTGCAGGTATTAACAAAGAAAAGCATGTTTAGACTAATTCACAAAGCAAATTTGTTATGGTAAAAGCCTAAAATCCCCAGCAGAGGCGCCATGTTGACGCACCATGTTGTTGCGCCCCCCTTTTTTCCTCTTCGCAGCGAAAGTCAGGGGTTTCGCCATTATTGGGACAACTCGTTTTTTTTTTTGGGAAAAGGGGTACGGAAGTTGAAGAGTCGCCATCTAATGGTTTTAAGGTGCGTTAGGGCACCCATTGCAAATAACTCATAGAAACATGTTTGTATTACCAGAGATTGGGTAAGGGCTTGAAATTACCTCGAGGGGAAGGCGTTAGGCACCCCTCGAGTTCCACAATGATGGGTCCCGGCCAAACTCATTTTGTGAATTAGTCAATTAACAAATAAAGCAGTCTAAGCACGCATATGTATAAAAATGAGGGAAGTCCTAAGTTTATTAGCTTATAGGATCATATCTGTACAATACCCGGTAATCCTTCCTCAACTAAGGGGTTACATGTGGCATTAGCACACAGGTCATCATATCCTTTTACTACCCATTTATCCTCCCCATAGCGGTTTTAATTAAACGAACTCTAAGCGTGCATTACCCGTCCCTTTCTTATGGCCCTGGAGATGTTTAGGACCTCTAATTTTAGGCAGTCCTAGACTCTCCTAAGGTGTTTAAAAGGGAAAATCTAAGTGACAACAAAGAACAAACAGGACTGTCAAGAAAGAAAACAATTAAAGGGCTCATGTTTACCTCCACAAATAAACAGATAATTACCACGTCTCAAACAGTAAGATTTCAGATGTTTCAGAGAGAGATCCTAAAGTAGGGTATCTAGATGAGTAAACAGAACATATGCAACATCTTATTAAACAAGGCAGTGAGGGAACCTAATCAGTTTGCCTACTGATTTTAGGACCATGTTGAATCTGGGCAACAATTAAACAAAACATAGTTTCACAATTTTTTATAAGGTTCTAATTATCTAAGGCTTGCCTAGGCGTGGGTCGAAGATATCATATGAACATGCTGTCTAAAAATGCAATCAGGATTCTGGAAAAAACAGTTCGAATTTATTAAGTCCTATAGGCATGTTGGTCTAGGTGCTGAATCTTATTTTATAGAACTGGTTTATACACACTTATTTCTATAACATCTAGGTGTTGGGATTGTTTTTAAACATTTTTTATAGACAAGATAGTTATTGATTTAGGCGATGTAGACATGGTTTAAAGCGAATACAAATACAGTCCTAAGGCAGGATCTCTAATGCACAGAAGGAATGGACATTTTTATTAGGCAGAATTATATCAGTAACTTAATAACAGGGTTTCTAGGTGGTCATGAATATGCAGAAATAGAATTTTGTAACGAATGAGGTAGTGAGCCTATAACATGTTGTCTAGTATACCAAGTGATCTTAAAATAATGGTTTCTAACAAAATATAAACCTAAAGCATGATTTCTAATGCAAGTAAATATAATATAAACCTAAAGCATGATTTCTACTGCAAGTAAACATAATATAAACCTAAAGGCATAATTTCTATCCGGTTTTCCCACAAAAATCATATAAGAATCCCTCCCCTTTATACTAATATTCCCGATATCTGTTTACAAAAATTATTATTACAGGCCAGGAATGAACGAATTACATAATAAATGAAAGTTATGCTATAGGGAGCCTGCACATGCCCAAAGTGAACATGAAAATACTAGGCCTTCTAATAATCTAAGATGCCAAAGTCCCATAGTCAATAGGGTGTCCTGGTGTGTCAAATCTCCCTAAGGACCTCAGGGATCCCGGGCAATGCTCACACCAAGATCCTTCTTAAAGATAAGAAATTATGTGCAATGTGGAAATGCCAGCCCCAGTGTGCCAGAGTTTGGAGGAATCTCATGGATTCCTAGGCAGTACACATACTGAAGGGGCAGAACGTATGTAGTCTAAGAGTATAAGTGAGAGTGCTTGACATAGTTGAGAAGATTTTTGGAAAACAATATAGAGGTAAAATCTATAGGAGTGAAAAGGTTCTCAGGAATAGAAACAGTTTTGGAAAACATACTAGGAGTGAGAACTTTTGCAAACATTTTTTGAGAACATGAGTTCAGTAAACAACAGCACAGTCACAACACTTAAAGTGCCTAGATTCAACTCAGACTTTTTGTTAGCTAACTCTAAGTGAGGTCAATAAACTTTTTAAATAGAGATTAGGGTTGGGAACACAATAACTAGAAGTACAAAACAATATCAAGAAGGAGATCATATTGAACAACAAATACATAGGACAATCAACAACCAAGTTCAGGGTATTAGGACACAAACTACTGGCTCAAAGTCTTAACAGGGAAGTCATACTTGAAGCTAAAATGGCAATAGACAGTAAAGCAAAGGGACAGGATGTAGGACTAGTCATGCTGAAGATAAGGGGGTCTATTACACAAAATTAGTCATACCAATTGGGATCTGAGAGATTAAAATGAGCATGTTGGTTGAAGGAAGCAAATAGGAAGTACTTGAACTCAAGTAAACATGCTGGTTAGAGTAACAAACAAAAAGAGTGTAACCTAGACATGCTGATCAAGAAGTACACAAAGTTAATTTGGTAATAGTCATGCTAGCTACAGAAAGAAACCACAAGAATTCAATCGCACCAAGTAGCCATGCTAGTTGGGGTTACAGGTCAAAAATAGACAAGTTGTTTTAATACCATATTGAGTGCTTGAGCAGACCAGACATGCTAATTAGAACACTAAACAAGAGAGGGTGAAATTTAAGCATAGGGCAGCAAATAGGAAAGAATAATTAAGTACATAAGCAATTAGACAAATGCAAAAGGAGACATGGATTAACAGACAAAGAGCACAAAGATTTAACTTTATACTTAGAAAGAATGGTATTAAGAACAGAAACATACCAGTTGAGAGAGCAAACCAGAAGATGAAGCAATTAGAATTCCACAGTCTTGTCTTGGCTTTCATCCGGCTAGACAAGCAAAGAGCACAAGTAACAGAAAGAGAGAAGGGATAGAGTTGTGTGTGTGTGTGTTTTTTGAACCATTGTTCGTGTATTTGAGAGGTAAAAGAAGAGTGTATATATAGAACTTAAGGAGTAGGAAAAATAAGGTAACCAGGATCAGGAGTCCATCGATTAAGGACAATCAAATAACCACAACATCAATTCATATGAGGGAGTTCGGAATGGACCCCTTAATTAGGGGTAATAACTTAATGGTCACAACAAAAGGGAGGGGGGATTAATTAGGGTAATGAATCCAAATCATACCAAATAGGGAATCAGTAAGAATCCCAAAATTATACGGATAACTTATTAAGGCAAGTGTGATCAATTAAAGTCATAAATAAGGAAACAAATAAGATTTGTGCACACAGATTTTAACAGGGCAAAATAATAGGAAATAATCAGTAAGAATCTTCAAAAGAATACTGGTTTTACCAGAAGAATTACCCAGATTCCATAAATAGAAAATAAATGAGTAAAACTTCACAGAAATACCGGGTTTAACAAGAAAATCTGGTTCGAACCCTAACGGAGATCAATTAGGGCAAAACTCCAAAGAATACTGGGTTTTAACAGGGAAAATGTTTAAGTCCAAAAAATGGAGTAAAAAAATACGACTGGTATCACAAAAATACCCAAAATATCGATGGTGAGCTTGTTGCATTGAGCTCATTTGGAGGTACCTTTATCATATCTGCATGTACCTGACATCGGTAGCATTTCCGGACATATTGGATGCAGTCTGTTTCCATAGTCATCTAGAAATAACCATCTCTTAGTATCTTCTTAGCCAAAACAAAACCGTTTGTATGCGGGCCGCAAGTCCCAACATAAATCTCCTCTAGTAACTTGGATGCTTCTTTTGCGTCGACACATCTTAATTATCCCAAATCGGGAGTCCTCCTATACAGGATTCCTCCGCTATGAAAGAAATTGTTGGACAGTCTCTGGAGCGTCCATTTCTGAGTATGATTTGCAACCTCTACGTACTCTCCTTTTGCCAAGTATTCTTTGATATCATGAAACCAAAGTTTTCCGTCTGCTTCTTCTTCAACATAGGCACAGTAAGCTGGCTGGTTATGGATCTTTACTGGAATGGGATCGATTAAATTCTTGCCTGGGTGCTGAATCATAGATGACAGAGTGGCCAATGCATCGGCGAACTCATTTTGGATCCTAGGGACATGCCAAAATTCCATTTTCGTAAACCTCTTTCTTAATTCCTGCACGTGGTGTAGATACGACAGTATCTTGGAATTCTTGGTTGCCCACTCTCCTTGTACTTGATGTATAAGCAAGTCCGAATCACCAATCACTAACAGGTCCTGGATCTTCATATCAATGGCCATGTTGAGACCTAAGATGCAGGCTTCATATTCCGCCATATTGTTGGTGAAGGGAAACCTGAGTTTGGCAGATACCGGATAGTGTTGACCAGTCTCTGATATCAGGACAGCTCCAATGCCGACATATCTATAAACATCTGAGAAGAATCAACAGTAATGAACTAGGGTTTTCAGAAAAATAGTAGAGATGAGAGAATCAGTCAAAAGACCCATGGATTCGTAAATAAACAAGGAGAAATCCTTACTAACAAACGAAAAATGGCCTGAGACAGGCAAGTTTCAAGTTTCGAACCAGAACTAGTTGAATTTCCTTGAGATCCTCTCAAGGACTCATGAAATCGAAGAGCCATGGCGTATAGGAGACTAGGGCTAATTGGAGAATGTGCAGGAGCACCATAGAAGGGTGGTCTTTGCCGGTGACGGTGATTAGGGTTAGGGTTAGGTCGAGAGAGAGTTGAGAGATGAGGGAGACGATGACGACGGGGTTGGGAAAGAATGAAAAGGGTTTGGGTAGGTTAGGGGTTAATTAAGGCAAGGATCAACGTGGACCGTTGATCAAAATGATCAACGACCACGATTGAAGAGGGGGTTATTGGGTCGGGTAGGCAAATTGGGCCTAAGGGAGGTTTGGGATGGCTTTTGGGTTAATATTAAGGGGTTTTGGGCTGGTAAAAGGGGTTAGACCTGAAATAAAAGGGTTATTTGTTAAATACCCAAATAATTGATAAAAATATTTTATAAAATAATTAACATATTAAAAAAAATTCATGCATAGAAATATTTTAAAATAATTACTCAATATTTAAAAAATACAATGAGATATTTTCTGGTAAAATAATGCAATAATGCATGCATGGGCTATAATTGCAAAGTTATTGCAATTGTAACCAAAAAATGTAAATCCGGCCATTTGTGAAATAATTTAAACCTAATATGAATATAAATAGCAATATTAGGCCATGAAATTGTTTTAACGTCCTTTGTGATGCAATTTTATAATTATTTATATAAATAAAATACTGGGATAAATTAATTTAAAAATATAGAAGTTATGGAAAAATATCAATTGACGCTAGTGCATAGTTTGAAGGTATATATGCATTTGAAAAATATGATAGGGAAAAATAGTGTATCAACACACATCATCACATATACTTGTGGTATAAAAAGAAATGATTTGGAGGATGATGAAATCGAGTCTGTTTTGCTAAAAACATTTGGGGAAACTCTATCTAAAGGGGCCATGATTTGGTACCATAACCTCCCCCCGAACTCTATCGATTCGTTTTCCATGTTGGCAGATTCGTTTGTAAAGGCACATGCTGGTGCCATAAAGGTTGCAACAAGGAAGTCAGATGTATTCAAAATCAAGCAAAGAGACAACGAGATGTTGAGGGAATTTGTATCCCGGTTCCAGTTGGAACGAACGGAGTTACCACCAGTCTCCGATGACTGGGTTGTACAAGCTTTCACTCAGGGGCTTAATGAACGGAGTTCGATATCTTCGAGACAGCTAAATCAAAACTTGATCGAGTATCCCGCCGTGACTTGGGCGGATGTACATAACAGATACCAGTCGAAGATTAGGGTCGAAGATGAACATTTGGGAGCCCCCTCGGGCTCAGCTTATCCAAGCAGATTGATAGCAAAGGAGCCGAAAGATGCAGATAGGGAGCCAAGGTCGAACAAGGAAAGATATCAGTCGTACGTCGAAGACCGAAGAAACACTTTAAGGTGTAACATACCTTGGAATAATCGAAGAGCAGATCGAGGTCAGAATTCCCGGGGACTCATGAATAAGACCGGATTTGATAGGCACTCAAGACCGGTGGAAGCACCCCGATTATCAGAATACAACTTTAGTATCGATGCCTCGGGTATCGTCTCAGCCATTGGCAAAATTAGAGATACCATATGGCCTAAGACCATACATATTGATCCTTCTCAGAGGAACCCCAACTTGATGTGCAAGTATCATGGTACTCATAGGCACAGGACCGAGGATTTTAGGCAACTTAGAGAGGAGGTAGCCCGATTGTTCAACGAGGGGCATCTTTGGGAATTTCTCAGTGACCGGGCCAAGAACCATTTCCGAGAAAGAGACACAAACAGGAAGAATGAACCAGAAGAACCTTAACATGTTATTCACATGATCATCGGCGGAGCCGACGTCCCATAGGGACCCATATTCAAACGCACCAAAGTATCAATCATAATGGAGAAACGGACTCGGGACTACATACTCGAAGACGCCCTCACATTCAACGAGGAAGACACCGAGGGCTTATCACAGCCACACAATGATGCACTGGTAATTTCTATTCTTGTAAATAAAGTACAAGTTAAATGTGTTCTCGTGGATCCAGGTAGCTCGGCAAATATAATCAGATCGAGGGTCGTGGAGCAGCTCGGGCTGCTCGACCAAATCATACCAGCATCTCGATTCTTGAATGGCTTCAACGTGGAAAGTGAAACAACGAAGGGGGAAATCATCCTCCCATTCAACGTGGCCGGAACCATACAAGACACAAAGTTTCATGTCATCGAAGGAGACATGAGGTATAATGCTTTGCTGGGAAGGCCTTGGATCCACAGTATGAGGCCAGTGCCATCAACCATTCATCAAATGATGAAGTTCCCAACAAAAGATGGCGTGAAAATGGTATATGGGGAGCAGCATGCATCTAAGGAGATGTTTGCAATCCATGACTTGGCGCCAATATCGACGCCATCCACAGGTAGCCAAATAGCAATCAAAGCCCATGTCCTCGTCTGAGCCCGAGGAACAGGTGATCGAGGATCAGGTGGTCGAGGACGAAGAAGAAGATTTACTTACCCCTCGAGCCTTCGTCGCCCTCAAGGAGTCAGATGCGACGAAGTCCATGGTCGAGGAGCTCGAGCAGGTGATATTGATCGAGTACCTGCCTGACGAAAGGTATACCTGGGGACGGGATTAACTCCCAAACCCAGGAAAAACTCATTCAATTCCTTATCAATAACATTGATTGCTTTGCTTGGTCCAACTTAGATATGACAGGGATCCCACCGGAGATAACTACCCATCGACTAAGTGTCGATCCCAGATTAAAATCGGTGAAGCAAAAGAGGAGGCATCATTCCGAGGTAAGCACACATTCATCAAAGACGAGGTAACCAAAATTCTCAAGATAGGATCCATTAAGGAAGTAAAATATCCCGAGTGGCTAGCTAACGTAGTGGTAGTCCCTAAAAAGGGAAACAAACTTAGAATGTGTGTACACTACAAATATTTGAACAAAGCATGCCCTAAAGATTCTTTCCCATTGCCCAACATCGACCGTTTGATCGATGCTACGGCTGGCCACGAGATCCTTACTTTTCTCGTTGCCTACTCCCGGTACAATCAAACTCAAATGAACCCGGAGGACCAGGAAAAGACTTTGTTTATCACGAAGTATGGTACATATTGCTATAATGTAATGCCTTTCGAACTAAAAATGCAGGAGCTATATATCAACGCCTAGTTAATCAAATTTTCGAACATCAGATAGGCAAATCTATGGAAGTTTACATTGATGACATGCTAGTTAAGTCCCTGCGCGCAGAGGACTATTTGACTAATTTGCAGGCGACATTCGATATCTTACAAAAGTACAACATGAAACTCTACCCCGAGAAGTGTTCTTTTGGAGTCGGCTCGGGAAAGTTCTTAGGTTTCATTGTGTTGAATAGGGGATCGAGATCAACCCCGATAAAATCAAAGCCATCGAGGAAATCACCATCGTAAACAATGTGAAAGTCGTACAACGACTAACCAGACGGATAGCTGCCCTAGGCCGGTTTATCTCAAGGTCATCAGATCGGAGTCATCATTTCATTTCCCTACTCAAGAAGAAGAAGAACTTCACATGGACTACGGAGTGTCAACAAGCCTTAGAAGAATTAAAACGGTATCTTTTGAGCCCACCCTTGCTTCATACTCCGAAGGAGGATGAAAAATTCTACTTGTATTTAGCCGTGTCCGAGGTAACGGTAAGTGGCGTGTTGGTTCGAGAAGAACAAGGTACACAATTTCCTGTCTATTATGTAAGTCGCACCCTAGGAGATGCTGAAACTAGGTACCCGCATTTAGAAAAGTTCGCTCTTGCATTAATAAGCGCATCTAGGAAATTAAAGCCATATTTTCAATGTCATCCCATATGTGTATTAACTACATATCCACTTCGAAATATCTTGCATAAGCCCGAATTATCGAGCCGATTGGTCAAATGGGCCATCGAACTCAGTGGGTATTATATCGAATATCAACCCCGCACAGCTATCAAGTCTCAAATTTTGGCAGACTTCGTGGCCAATTTTTTGCCTGCCCTCGTACCCGAAGTAGAAAAGGAACTCTTGCTAAAAACGGGTACATCATCGGGGGTATGGATCCTCTTCACAGATGGTGCCTCGAATGTGAAAGGGTCCGGACTCAGCATTATTTTAAAACCTCCTACTGGCAGTATCAGTAGGCAATCCATCAAAACTTCTAAATTGACTAACAATGAGGCCGAGTATGAGGCCATGATTGTAGGTCTCGAACTAGTCAAGGGCTTGAGAGCAGAGGCCAATGAGGCCAAATGTGACTCTCTTTTGGTAGTAAACCAAGTAAACGAGAGCTTCGAGGTTCGAGAAGATAGAATGCAAAGGTACTTGGACAAACTTCAAGTGACATTGCATCGCTTCAAGGAATGGACACGGGACCATGTACCTCGAGAACAAAATAGCGAGGCCGATGCACTTGCTAATCTGGGGTAGTGGTTGAAGAAGATGATATTGTTCTGGGATTGTCGTCCAATTGCCGAGGTCGGTGGTCGAAGAAGGCCATGCGAAAATTAATTCAACAAGTTTAACATGGGATTGGAGGAATAAGTACGTCGAATACTTGAAGCATGGGAAGCTCCCCTCAGACCCAAAAGAATCGATAGCCCTTCGAGCCAAAGCAGCCCGATTCTCACTCGATGAAAATGGAACATTATATAGAAGGACCTTTGATGGACCACTGGCAGTGTGCTTGGGACCAGGGGACACCGATTATGTTCTACGAGAAATCCACGAAGGCACTTGTGGGAATCACTCTGGTATCGATTCTTTGGTTCGCAAGGTGATTGAGGCAGGGTATTATTGGGATAGCATGGATAAAGATACTAAGGAGTTTGTTCTAAGGTGTGATAAATGTCAAAGGTTCGCACCAATGTTCCATCAGCCCGGTGAACAACTCCATTCGGTCCTATCCCCATGGCCATTCATGAAATGGGGGATGGACATCGTCGGCCCCCTACCAACGACGCCATGTAAGATTAAGTTTATTTTGTTTATGACTGACTGATTTTCAAGATGGGTAGAAGCTCAGGCCTTCAAAAAAATAAGAAGAAAAAGAGGTCATCGACTTCATATGGGACCACATTGTATGTCGGTTTGGGTACCCGCCGAGATAGTATGCAACAATGGGAAGCAGTTCATCGACAGCAAGGTGACAAAATTCCTCGAGGACTATAAAATCAAAAGGATTCTATCAACGCCCTATCACTCAAGCGCAAATGGCCAGGCCGAGTCTACAAACAAAACTATCATTCAAAACTTGAAGAAAAAGTTGGATGATGCAAAGAGAAAATGGAGAGAAGTATTGCCCGAGGTTCTATGGGCATATCGAACGACGTCAAAGTCGAGCACAAGGGAAACCCCATTTTCTTTGGTGTACGGGACCGAAGCATGTGTTTCACTCTTTTTCCCTTAGATCGGGTTTTATCCCAAATGGGTTTTATTGGTGAGGTTTTTAACGAGGCAACACTTATATGCTACCTAAGTAAAGTTCAACAAGTATTCAAGGTTTTTTTTTCAATCAACCTCGAATACTGGGGGGCGTCACCCTCGGAGGTTGCATTTTCGAAGAAAAGAATTCATGTCAAGAGGGCCTGGATAGGAAAACGATGTAATGGGACAAACGGTCAAATGAACTGTGTCCATGTAGAATAATCGAGCCCCAACGACAAAACATGTACGCATGTATCAACTATTAGAAGAAGCACCCTTATTATATCCAAACACTTTGTGTATCAAAAGAAGTCTACTATTATACGAAACTTCATGCTTATAATTCTACAAGAAACGACCCAAGGGCCAGAATGCAAATGCATCCCGATTACACGGGGACTGTCACTGACAGTCAACACATCGAGTCATTGAATGCTCGAACTTATAAGACCTCAAGGAGGCATACTCGAACTTATATGACCTCAAAGAGGCATACTCGAACTTATATGACCTCAAAGAGGCATACTCAAACTCATAAGACCTCAAAGAGGCATCCCCTCGATATAAAGGCCAAGGCCATCATACTCGGGGACTAAAGAACAGTCATACAAAAAGGCTATAGCCGAAATAATACGGCTCAGAGACGTCCGACTTCCACCATAAAACTAAAGGCCTTCAAAAACTTTGAAAAACCAATTAAATCAGGCTACCCTCGGCAAAAGAAATGATAAAGGGCTTCGATAAAACCAGCCCTCGAATAATTCATAGGCTTCGATAATATCAGCCTTGGAAAAAACCTCAAGAGGTATTCCATTATTGTTACACAGCGAATTACAAACAAGGTTCCAATCGATCGAACCTTCGAAAAATCCAACGAGTACAAAAAACACATGCTAAGGATTCTTCACCAAGTCTTTAGCCGGAAAGAGGGAAAAATCATAGCCATTTTAGAGGCCGAATTTGCCCAACCTGAAAGAGCCTAAGGGCCAACCTAAAGATCCTAAGGGACGATATTTAAAAAGCCTAAGGGCTAATATTTAAAGAGCTTAAAGGCCGAAGCACACGGAGCTCGAGGCCTTACTCTCACTTATCACGGACTCAAAGTTCCCATTACCTCGAGCTGCCAGTAATCCTAAGGGTTTACTTCACCCGAATTTGAACGGATGCTCATCTAATTATCAAAAGTTATATCATCAAAAATTGAGCAAACTTTGAAGAAAAATTAAAGGCTAAGAAAAACAATCAAGGAAACTCCTTTCTTTTTCATATATACAAAAGGTATTACAAAGGAGTTCTACAAAACGAAAATATTACAAGAAGACAGGAAATATTCTATCTACACCAGGGGGCATTCCCCCCCCCCCACACCCGGGCCAATGACTTTCCCCATACCTGTCACTCCTTCGGGACCAGCCTCTTCCTCAACCTCCTCCTCTTCATCTCCAGAACCACCCTGGCCATCTTCGACATCATCATCATCGTCGGAGGTAAGGACAAATTTGGCATCAACCTCATCTGCCTTAGCTTGCTTTATCTCTTCGGAGAGATCAAAGCCCTTGGCATAGACCTCTTCGAGAGTCTCCTTTCGGGTTCGGCACCTAGCATAATCATTGCTTCGCTTCTACCGGTCGGTAGCCCCCCTTAACTCCATCTGAGAATCGGCATCATCCTTAAAATATATGGCCACCGTCCTGTCATCCTTGGTTTGTATCTCTTTGGCTTCAACCCGGACTTCCATAATTTCGGCCTCGGCCTTTGCAAGACTAGCCTCGAGTTCAACTATTCTTCCAGCCTGGACCGAATTGCTTTCTTGAGCATTCCAAAGTTGGATCTCGAGGGCATACATCTTTGCCAGTGCATCGTCTTTCTCCGCAGCCAGAGCTTCCATCTTTGATTTCCATTTATTGAATTCAGAGTTGACTTGGTCAACCTCACCACGAAGGTGCTCCAGCATCTCCACTTTTTGCTGCAACTGAGACATTGAAGTGTTAGCCTCCGAAGACGGGAGGGGAAGCCTGTATTTTTTCAGAATAGAGGTTACCTATTTCTCTAGCTCGTCCTTGTATTCACGAGCTTTGGTCAACTCTGACCGAAGATGCTTCAATTCTTCCTCCTTTTTGTCGCAGAGAAGCCTAAGGGTCTTTTCTTCGTTCGAAGATTTATGCAACTCGGCTTCACAATGACGCAGTTCGGCCTTAAATTTATTGAAGGCCTACAGAAAAGAAAGGAATGATTGATTAAACAAAAGAAGAAAGTATGACATTGAAGAAATTGCAACACCACTATAAACTTACAATTGAGCAAAGGCGTTGGGCCTCTTCGAAGATTGAGCTTGCATCCGCTAGGTCGGCTTCATCGACCCCGACAAAGAAACCTTGGAAGGGGTCGTCTTCACTCGGGACTCCGCCTAACTCGGGCGTCTTCAGGTTCTGAGCATCCCTAATAGCATTCTCGGAGTAGGCCGGAAGCGACGAGGACTGACATGCTGTCACGACCTAGGAGAGATCATCTGAGGCGCTCTGTTCAGGCAGAGGAGCTTCGAAGTTTGCTCCTTTTGGAGTGTTTCCAGAATTTTGGGAAGCAGTCACCAAATCAGGTGATGCAGGGCCTTCGTACCTTTTTTCTTTCGAAGTTCTTTCTTCGTGGCTAAGGGCTCCGGCCTCAGCGGGCTTGATAGCCTCGGTAGATTTTCTGGTTCGAGCCACCAAAGTCGAACCCTCCACTTTGCCGCCTTCATCGTCCATACACTGGTGGACTGAGTCAATATCCACATTAATGACGACGCTCTTCTTACGCCTCCGAACGGGCTCAACTTTGTTTTGGGTGTCCTCGTTCTTCGAGGACCTTTTTTTTTTGCTATCCTTTTTTGGCTTTGAAGTTGAAGGTCCCACTTCCTCCCCGATAGGGGAGGCCTCATCTCAAAGAACTCGTCAATGCCTGCCACATAAGAGTTAAGGCATAGGAATAAAGGCATTCTTAATAAGGAAAGAAATACATAAACACGAATCGTGGTGTTTTGCTTCCCACTTGCCCTTCGACAAGTCCTGCCACTTGCGTTTTTCATATGATGAAGTAACGGCTAGTTTACAAACCCAGTCTTCGAGGTCAAGGACCGCATTGGGAATCCACGTGACCACTGTGGAAAAGGGAAAGGAATATTATGCGAAGCTTAGTAAACATTATGGAAAAAACTAAAGAAAAGAATTCCACTCACGTTCAAAGTTCCATTTTTCGAGGAACGACAGGAACTCCTTGGGAATAACATCGACAGTCCTCACCCGGATGAACCAACTCATCCAACCTCGATCCTTGTCTTCGTCGTTACTGGCAAAGAAGGACTTGGTCATTCGGCGTTGAAGTTTGATCAAACCTCGGAAAAGTTGAGGTCGGTATAATCGGATGAGGTGGCTAAGGGTGAACTCGAGCCCGGCCTTTTCGACAAAGAACCTCATCTTTATTACGATCCGCCAAAAGGACGGATGAATCTGACCCAGGGTGACTTGATATCTTCGACAGAATTCAAGCACGAGAGGGTCGAGGGGACCCAACGTAAAAGAGTAAGTGTACACACTTAAGAACCCCTCTACATAAGGTGTGATGTCCTCCTCACGGGAGGTATTTGCAGCACGACCTTCTCTTACCAACAACACTCTCTTCTCACAGCATCGAGGTGTTTTTTCGCAATTGAGCTGATGTACCTCGAGGCATGCTCATGACGGTCGGGGACGTCGGGAGGGTTCTCGACTGTAAAGTCCTATTTTAAAGAACAATTGTTTGGTACAATCTCATGGAGCGCCGGCGGTTTGCCACCGGCCGGACGAGAAGTAGAAGAGGTGGTTCCTTCTTTCTGAGGAACGGACTTGAAAGTTTTCGCCATCAATTTCTAGAAAAAGAAAGAAATGAATAAATCGTGGAGGTTTCTAAGTTGATACGGCAAAGGAACTGGTGGCGAAAAAGGGGCTTAGAGAGGAAAATATGTGTTGCAAAGCGAAAAGTTCTTAATGAGAAGTGCAAACAAGTATATATAGAAAAAGTCGGCGACTGTTCATTGACACTGGTGGCCGACCGGCTCTGACGTGCACTTAATGATTTTGGGAAAGAGAACCGACGGGACGATTCACTCACTTCAACACTTACGTCATGGGAATGATGTCACCATCGGGGACTTCAAAAATTCAAAAATTCAAATCGTTTATTGTCATTTCATTCTAAGAAATGCAGGGACTATCTGTATAAGGTCGAAATCGGGGAGTCCAATTTCGAGGATCTAATTGTTACCCTTGCTCGAGTTCGGGTGACTCGAAGTAGGGGCCAGACTTGTTTGGAAAATGCACACCTCGAGGAATCAAGTCGAAGTCCTGGCACAGTCTACCTCGGATAGTACCATTTTGATGATACTCAAGAAAGAGCGGGAATTTCTCAAAGGCACAAAGATCAAGGCGTAAATTTTGGATAAGATTTGTACGAATAGTACAAATCCGTACTAGGTTGTTATACAGCTGTACCAATAGAACCCTTTACCATAAATAGAAATGTACCATATTAGGGTTCCCCTCCTATATAAAGCGGACCCCAATCATTTGTAAACATCATCTCACTACTGGCAAAAGAATATTCGATCTTACTTTTCTCATTTATTATGCTCCATAATTGTTCTTCAGCTTCATAGCTCTTACTTTATTGTTCTTGATTAATTATCCTTAACCCACCTCGATGCCTCCGAGAATATCGAGCTCGAGGTCCCTATTGCTCTAGCAACACTGGTTTGGTTCATCATTGCTTATACTCAATATTACTTGTTTATTCGCTAGTATTGGAATAGATCACGTATCTTTAAAACCACAAATCAAATTTAATTGTTACTCGTATTTTTGAGGTAAACACAAATATATCAAAATACAATAATGATGCTAAATTGACAAAAAAATCACAATTTGGTAATCTGGGATGAAGAATCTATACTCCCTCCGATTCACAATAAGTCACCAGTTTTTTTTTTTTCATTTTGGTTCAAAATAAGTGTCCAGTTATGTAATCAAGAACGAATTCAATTTTTTTTTACAAAATAACCCTTATGTACATATCCATAAAAAGTGTTCTTGCTCCTCACATTAGATATTTAATTAGGGGTAGTTTAGTCATAATAGGTATTTTTGTATAGAATTTTATATTTTCTAAATGGGCGTGCTAAAAGGAAACTGTTGTGAACCGGAGGGAGTAGTTAAGTAAGGATATTCGAAACAGTTGACAAGAACTTCAGATATACAAGAACATTGGTGAATAATTTGGTGAGAAAGTAATAATTTATTTGGAGGTGAGTTCAAACAATAGCCAATGTTATATTACACTTGGGGTAACATGTTTTCTCACTCAAACAATTTTATATTATATTTTCAAAAGGTATATCAATGAAATAAAGAGAAGAGAGTTCTAGACATGACGAAACAAACTAAAGCTACATAAGGGAACATCCAACTAACTTAATTAAGTTAATCATTTTTGCAGGTTCAAACGACAGCCAATTATTTTAAATTTAAGTATTATCTTGACTAAAGATCTACGTGTAAAAACTAGTAGTCTGTTACATACATTTATTTGCTCCGATTTGATATTTCAACTCCCCTGCTCGACGAGGTTTCATCCATACATATGAATTTATTCAAAACACATACAATATGTTTTAAACCCCTCTGTCACTCTCAATTTCGCTGATGCACTCCACATCATACAAATATGCTACATTATTTTTTATTTTTTCAAATAATACTAATAATAAGAAAAAACTACAAATGACCTTGACTTACTCTTTTTCCATTTTGACTTTTTATTTAATTTTCTTTCTGCCTCGACAATTACTTTCTCTTTACTGTCATCCCTGGGGCGGAATATTTCTCTAGCCGCAACGGAACTACTTTCTTCCGTCACTTTGCTATTCCTTAAACCATCCATCTACCTTATTTTCTCAAAACCATCCTCCAAACAAATTGGAGATTATGTTGGCTAACAACTCTCAAATATAGATAAAATAAATTTGAATTTTGTTCTCTCTTTCATGGTTTCTCTCACACCTAAAACCTCATATAATTTACTAGAACAATAAAAAAAATTATTTGCTTATTCAGAAACTCATTGAAGTTGATAGAAATATTTCAAGGTGGCAGGTAATAAGAACCCCAATCTTGAAAAAATGGTGGTATTAGATTATTAAGGTGTAAATGGAAAATAAAAAAGAGATATTGTTCCATATTGAATAAAGAAAAGAAAGTCATTGGGCTTATAGTGAAATTCACTTCTATACTAGTTTAAAAAAAATTAGGAAGAAGGCAAGACCTCGCGTCATGTCGTCACAAGACTGGGTTTCAGATTTAGTTAGATGATCAAATTGATTGATTAATTTTTCGGATTAATATTTTCTCTTTGTTTTTTATTTTTCATGACTATTTCCATAGTAGTCATCTCAATTTTTCCCGAAAAGGCACTTTTTTATTGTACATATCCATTTTACTCCTTCATTGCCTATAAATACAGAGATCTTGCATGTATATCTGTTCTATTCTAGGAGAAAATAATTCATCACCTCGAGTATTGGGAGCAAAGGCGGATTTAGGGGGGCGGAAGGGGGTTCACCCGAATCCCGTTCGCCGAAAATTTTCACTATATATATAGGACAAAATCTATTTTTTACCTCTATATATTAAATTTTGAATCCCCTTCACATGCCTAAAAGTGTAGCTTAGTGGTCAACGTGGTTCAAAACATTTGTAAGGAAAGGATTAACTCCTTAAGGACACACAACTTTGTGGGCTTGGAATAATTAATCTATTACATTTTCTGTTATTATTTTTATTGTTTCGAACATAGAAATAACAGATGGACTATAGTAGAAATAAAAGATGAGGAAGGGGAGGAGGCCAGCAGGGTATTTAAAAGTGAGCTAGTGAAGCATTTCAATTTCGATAATTTTGTATAATATCAAAACCATAAAAACTAAAAAAACTAAGAGTGGGTGAAGGAAGGAAAGGAATTGGGGAAGAAGAACATAGGGAGATGGGGAACGGGGGTGCGGAAGGGGTTACGACGGGAAGGGGTTAGGGAAAGAAGCAGCAGATGGAGAAGGGATTGGGGTCTTTGGTTTATTTCAAATATTTTTCTTTTCTTTTTATTATTGATATTTTTTCTTATGAATTTGTAATAATTTTTTGAATTAAAATAATTGATGCACTTACTTTAAAGAATGTGATGCAATTATCTGACTCAACAATATAAATATTATATAAACTCGATCAGAGGGATTTAAAACACACGTTTTGAATAAATTCAGGTGCCTGAGTGGAACCTGGTTAGGGGAAAGGGGGGGGGGGGGGGGGGTGGGTGGGGGGGGGAGGGGGGGGGGGGGGGGGGGTGCGAGATGTCAAAGCGATGCAAGTTGAGGGGTCTAATAGGTTATTTTACCATTTTTTAATTAATGATCTATTTTTATTCGATTATTAGACTCATTCTTTACCGTTTTATGGTTGTATGTTAGTACGAAGGAAGATATTTCCCGAAAAAATATAATTTTTCATGTTTGATTGGTCAAAATATTCGAAGAAATCTTAGAAAAACAACTTATTTAAAAATAAGAAAAATGACTTTAGGAGTAGGAAAATACGTTTCGTAAGTGTCCTTCCTCACTGATTGCCTCCTCTCATCCCCCACCCCCACCCCCACCCACCCCGAACCTCGATCCCATCACCCGCCCTCACACCTTGCACGTCGCCCCTCGCTCTTGTTCTCGACCTACCAACCCTCACAGTGTTTACATATACTATATATATGCGAAATACATAAAGCGCCTCTTTAAGTTGTCCTCAACGATCAACTGAACACCTCAACCGAGCCATTTTTTTATTTTAACACTTCAAATGGCTATTAAGTAGGTCAAGTAAATACTCGAGTACAACACATCATATACGTGAATTATACTTGCCAATGACATGTCAAATGGACCAATCAAAAAATGACACGTGTAATTTTAAACAAAAAAATTATCACATATAATTAAAAAACCAAGAAAAAACTAAAAACCAATTTCCCTTTCTTTTACAAAAGTTCATTGTCTTCCATGAAAAAGAACAGTTCATCGTCTTCCCCACCCCCATTTTAATTTTCGATTTTTCTCCATTTCTTATCTCAATAATTTTCTTCTACATGTTCCCAACAAGAGCTTTGCTTTATCTTTAACATAAAGCCTAAAAATTTCCAGTAGGCTTCCCCCGTAATTATTACATGTATTTTTCTCCAACTCAAGGGTTTTAGTAGAGTGGTCATTAGAAAGGAAATTTTGTCCAAAAATTTTAAAGAAAAAGATGAATCAGATTCAAGATCTTGAGAAATAATTCTTAAGTGACAACGGTAAACTAGGGTGAAAATCACTTGTAGGTGGCGGCGATAAAAATTGCTGAGACGACAGTGACGGCAGTGGCGGCAGCGGCCGGAGGACTGACTGGACGGAAAGAATAGGAAACAAAAGGAGAAACCCAATAGATCTTCGATATCTATTTTGTTTGGGAGCTTCCAAGTTTTTTCTTTCCGATTTCGTCAGACATGCTGTGATTCACGAAATTATGCCGCATCGCTTTTGAAATTGCTTGATTTTGATATGAAGAATCCATTTTGATTCCTGAGTAGGTGAAATTGTGGGTTTTTCTTCCTGGGTTTCTCTGTTTTCTTTAATATTGTGGTGGTTTGCCTATGATTTCTGGGATAAAGCAGGTTAATTTTGAAAATTCTCAAATTCTAGCATTTGAACTTAAATTTTTTTATCTTTGAACTATGGTGAGTGGTGGTAGAATGTGGTGAGGAAGAAGATGGGGTCCGCATTATTTTAGGTGTTAGAATTAGGTGGGGTCCGCATTATTTTAGGAAAAGAAAAAGAAAAAGAAAATAATTTTAGGTAGGCAAGTCGCATCCCAGAGAGTGTACTTCACGCGATGACGACTGACATGATCGGGTGTTTAGTTGATCTTCTTTTGTGAATAAATAAAGTGTCTAGCTGAAAATGATCTTAGTTGAGATGTTCGGTTGATTATTGAGGACAACTTAAAAAAGCGTTCTATGTATTTCTCCTTATATATAAATACTATTAAAATAATATTTTTGCTTAGTTTCAAACACCAAACACGAGGAACGTATTTTTCTTCGTACTATACACATTCTTAATCTTACACTTGGTTGTTCGTTTAAGATATTACAGCCAATAATGTGTGAATTTTATATTATGTCAAGTGTCAATATTAGTTCATATTCTTGGAATTTTCCCATGGCATTCTTTTGGCTTCTTTCTCATAGATTTTTATTCGAAAGAATGAAAAATATGTTATGAAATATTATAGTGGATGTCTATAACTCCTAAAGAAGTTACTCCCACTACTTTTCTTCATTAACTTCTCACTAATTCTTACTATTATGATTGTAACTCTCACACCTCCATAACATCCTCCATGTTCTTCCTCCATGATCTCAAATGTTTAATGTCATGCTTAAGACATTCTTTTGTATGCCTCTATGTAATACTATAAATTGAGGATGAAGTGATATTGTACACACTTGAATACACAGAAGAAATAAGATAGTTCACTCTTCTTCTCTACATTTCTTGTCTATTTTCTTGTTTCATATTATTACTTTGGGCTTAGTTTATTAACCCGTTAGCAGCACGAAGCACTAACCAAGTGAAGATAACTTATTTGATAATGGAGGCCGACAACCATGAATCAATTTGGTTGAGTCTACGGAAATCTGGACATCTCATATGCAATATCAATGTTACGTTTGCTTCTATTATGCATGGAGTATCATTTTTCAATTGCCATGAATTCTTCAATTAACTTACTTTAGTATTTAAGACTTGATCTAATTTGTGTAACTTACAAATTAGTTTTATTTGTGCAGTGTATATATATGGAGTACTTCTGCGTTCGGGTTGCAAACACGAGCATATTCTGATGCCTTGATATCATCTCCCATATGTACTGCTCCGACAGTTTGCAAGCTAAATTATGGAATTGTTAATTATTTAGAAGGTTTTTAATTAATCTTAAAAATAAAAAGAATTTAAATTCATGTTGTGGTTCAAATAACTTTTGTATGACTAAGATAGTTTTATTCCCTTTATATTTGATCATGTGGTTGTTCGTGAAAAAGATCAATGTGAACTTTCATTAAAGTTCAGGTGAGTCCACTTAGACTTATTATGCCATTATATAAGGGTAAGACATCGGGTTTGAGTCCTGGTGCACTATCATGATAAGAGTTATTTGAGTCCCAACTCATTGTGGCCTAACATGCCTTTATATGGGTAAGGCACTGGGTTTGAGTCCAAATGCACCATATTGATGATATAATCATAAGAGTTATTTGAGTCCCAACTCATTATGGCCTAACATGCCTTTATATGGGTAAGGCACTGGGTTTGAGTCCTAATGCACCATATTGATGATATAATGATTACTAAAGAAAAATGATTTGCTCCATTCTTGAAGTGAATGTGATAACAGTGCATAATAAGTCTAAATAAAGACAAGTCGTTAACCAATGAACGTGGGCGTGCCAAACATCAAATAATAACAATCATCATTATGGTAATTGTAAAAATGAGAACAATAAGGGTTCTCAAAATAATCCTTCAAAGTGAAAGAAATATGTATCAAAGTGGTCTGTTAATACGAGACACGTTCACATGATTGTAGTCCATTCCGTGAAAATGTGACTTGTGATTGTAAATGCAAACTCATTTCCTGAAAGTGAATATATATGTGATTCAAATTATGCATAAGAATATATTTATGTATAGTTGAATAAATACTACAATTCACCCCTACGGGAGGTTTGAGAGAAAGAAAGATAATGAACATTATTGTATGGTTACATGAATATGTCTTTGGTCGGGTACATGTGGTACACCAAAAATATTTTGTCATGTCTTATAATAAGTTATTACAGGCAAAATTAAAACAATAAATAATTTTGCTTATGATGATTTTGACCATGACAATTATTATGATATGTTTTTCTCCGTGGAGGAGATATTCACTATATGGATGGTGTGACAAAAGATCTTATAATACAAAATCAATTAAGAACTCCAGAAGAGCGAATTTGTTACTACCCAAATTAATGAAGTTGTTCTTGACATTAAAATTGTAGTAAGTCTCAAAAGAAACTTTTTGAGTTTCAAATGTATTAGCTGGCATATTGAGACTATAAATGAAAGGAAGATTGAATATATTCATATTACTATAATCGATCATACCGGTAAATATAAAAGGTTACCCGATTTTTTTCTCTTTGTACTACACAAGTATAAGCATGATGATGAAATCACATGCCTCAAGTAAACTAGAGGTTTACTGAAACAAATATTAGTTGGCATGACCGGTTGGCCATCCCGGTTCAATTATGATGCAAAAAATTAATTGAGAATTCACATTGGCATATATTGAAGAAATAGAAGATTCTTCAAAAATTCTCTTGTGTTGCTTATTCTCATGATATACCAGTTAAGGTTGGGATTGAATCCCTTAAAATCTAGATATATATATATATATATATATATATGGGCCCAGTCACCTGCCATGTGGACCGTTTACTATAATATAATTTTAAAAGATGCATCTATTGTATGGTCACATGTGCGTTTGTTGTCAACTTGTATTGCAAGGTTAATTGCTCAAATTATTAGAGCACAGTTTCAGAATATAAACTATGATAATTTATCTTGGTAATGTTGGTTTAAATCCAACTTGGTTTAGCAGAAATTGTATGCCTCAAGTTATAGCTAAACCATTAGTTATGAGATGCATTATTTAACATACAACAACACTTGTACCCATCTAGCCAAGTTATGATAAATTCTCCCTATCATAATTGATTCAGGGTCAGGAACTATATAATCATCTAGAAATATGATTGTGTTATATGATTTACTTATGCTACTACAATGCACAAAGATGGATTCCCAAAGAAGGTTGGGATACGTGTTGATGATCCCAACATTAGGGGGAGAAAATGGGCAGCTGAAAAAGTAATCATGGAATGAATTATTATGAGTGTACCTAGATCCTCGTACAAGAAAATGTGAACTTGAAGTTCAAGTGATAATTCATTTGTAAAATATTGCCAAGCGTATTTGCTTACCCAAAGATAAATGTTATATTTCAGTTGCTAATGCTCCAGATAGAATAACGTCCATGTTGGACAAAGTTTATGGAACGCATGAAGCGTAACAGACTAATCGGTTCCAAAGATAAAACTCCTTGAAGAAGGAGATGAGCAAATGATAAAGATGGTCATACTAAGGAGACAAGCGCTCTATAAGGGCACCGTGACATAACACTTTATAACACCTCATGGGAGAGGCTCAGGTACCTGAAAATAATAAGATTTCAATAAGTTATGTCTTTATTGTATGATAATGGAACCGATGTAAAATCATCATCGATGATATTGTTGATATATTGTAGCGCTCAATATTATTATTATCGACGAGGATCTTGAGCTCAAATCTGTCATGAAATTTGGACAGATAAGTGATTGGTCAATGAAAAATACGCAATCAAGATTGATTTCACTTGGAAAACGTGAAGTTTTGGACTAATAGTCCCAACACCTGAAAGTATAAAGCAGTGGGGTGACACAAGATTTTACGTAAATGTCATGGCATTGATTATATGGAAACATGTTCTCTTGTGGTGGATACAGTTGCTTTCAGATTTTAGGAAATACCTGATAAATTTGATATGGGTATATAAAAATCATTGAAGGATTTAAACTGTTCTGAAGCATATTAAGGTTCCCAAGAAATTCATTAAATAAAGCTTCAGCAAATCCTTATGTGGATTAAAGCAATCATGGCGTACATGATTTATTTTTGTGCTAATTGCAATTGATGCACTATGTATCTTACTAGAACCATGAGTATAACAATATGCTAGCGAGATATAGTTTAATTCCTATATAACGATACTGGAATACTATTAGTATTATATTGCAAAAGGAATCATTGATATATATTTGTTTATTCTAACAAATAGTGTCAAGATTTTGTTGGTTATGCAAATGCATGCATTTTCTGAAGTTCGTTCTTCAAACAATCTATTTGTGTGTGAGAGTACTGCCATATTATTAATTCACAAAACATACATTGTTGATATGTATTCAAGTCAAGTCAATATACTAGCAACTGATAAAGCAAGTGACTCAACACACAACGTATGTGTGACTTTTCCTTTGAAGAGAAGATTCCAATAATATGAAGATGATGTTGTTTGCATAGCTCAATTGAAAGAAGGATATATCGAAGGAGACATAATAAAGAAAACATTTCAGACGCATGATTTTCAACATAATGGTGAAATTGATATTCAACAAATTCGTTCATGTGATAATTTCGCCGATCTGTTCACTAAGGCATTGTCAACCTCAATGTTGGAGAAGTTGAAATACAAGATTGAAATGCATTGCCTTCAAGAAATAAAGTGATATTTCATCAGGGGGAGGCAAATACGCGTTGTACTCTTTTCCCTTTAGCACAGGTTTTGTCCCAATGGGTTTTCCTGGCAAGGTTTTTAACAAGGCAGCAAACAATGCGTATTACATGATATGTGTACTCTTTTTCCTTCACTAGGATTTTTTCTCAAAGGGTTTTTTCCTAGTAAGATTTTAACGAGGCACATTATTTATAGACATCCAAGAGGGGTGTTATGAAATATTATAGTGGATATCTATAACTCCTAAAGAAGTTACTCCCACTATTCTTCTCTATTAACCTCCCACTACTTCTTACCATTATGATTGTAACTCCCACACCCCCATAACCTCCTCCATGATCTCAAATGTTTAATATCATGTTTAAGACATTCTTTTGTATACCTCTATGTAATACTATAAATAGAGGATGAAGTGATATTGTACACACTTGAATACATAGAAAAAATAAGATAGTTCACTCTTCCTCTCTACATTTCTTATCTATTTTCTTGTTTCATATTATTACTTTAAGCTTAGTTTATTAACAAAATAATAAATATTTCATCAAATTCACTTATTGCTTAAATATTTTTCACTCATATCAGTTATAGTATTTTACTTGAGCTAACTTAATTTCTACTTCAACATTCAATACATCACTCAGCAGTTAGTCTTTGATCTGTTATGTGCCAAAAGGTTGCGTTACTTTTGTTAACTAGCTTGCTTGACTGATCATTCCAACTGAATACATGGATAAAGCGTCGACATTCAACTCCAACAAGATAAGTTCCTTCAAATTCATTCCTTTATCCAATCACACTGACACTGAATATGTTAGCCGACGGCCATTGACGGTAGAAGCTTTCTCCTTTCCATTTTTTCTCGCACTTGTTTGAATAAAATTAAGCCTGATGGTCCATGGATTAAGACGACCCCAGCAAGGCATAAGGCCTCTGACCTCTAGTTATTCAGCTAAGAGTAACTTCTTCTGCTCTCCTCGTATATTCGGATATCCACTTACACCAAGAATCATCCATATTAGGCTTCTTCTCACCAAGATCATTATACCTATATTCTCCTTAATTTATTGATGCAGACAACTTTGAGTTCTCTCCTCGCATGTTTCACTATTGTCATTAAATTTCTGTCGTGCCCTTTAGCCTTAAGTAATTTGACATGTAATCAGATCTTGATAGGGCTTGTAATTTTAACTGAGTTGATCATGTGGGGTTAACTAACTATATGTCCTATAGAAGAATCTGCTGGTATGTTAACTAACAAGCTACGAGCTATGCAAATCTAAGGACATGCAAAGTATACAAACACCATAGCCATCTAGGGCTTGAATCTCGAGTAGAAGAAGAAGGAAGAAGAGAGATTGTATTAGGAAGAAGAGGAGAAAAAATCAGTTTTACAATTCCACTCTCTCCCCTTTTTATAACTAACTCCTTTTCTTACTTCAACTAACTAACCCCTCTAACTTTCTAATATTACAAGATAGTCCCCTAACTAATTATGCATAGACTTTCCTACTTCAATACTCCCCCTCAAGTTGTAGAGTGGAAGACATCTAACACTCCCATCTTGGATAGTAACAAGTGATGCTGAGCTGCTCCCAAACTTTTTGTCATCAAGTCTGCTAGCTGCTGCTTGGTGGAGACATATTCAGTAGTAATAAGACCTGTCTTGATTCTTTCTCTTACAAGATGGCAGTCAATCTCTATGTGCTTTGTCCTCTCGTGAAATATGGGATTAGCTGCTATTTGCAAAGCAGCTTTACTGTCACAGTGAAGGTGAACTGGCTTATTCACATTGTTGCCTAACTCCTCCAATAGCCCAACCATCCATACTGCCTCTGCTACAGCTGCTGCCCTGCTTCGATACTCAGCTTCTGCAGAGCTTCTACTTATCGTCTGTTGTTTCTTGGACTTCCAGGATAGCAAAGAATCACCAAGCTTGACTATATATCTTGTGGTTGATCTTCTGGTATTGGGACAGGCTGCCCAATATGAATCACAAAACACTGTCAAATCATGTGTCTCACCCTTCCTTAACAGAATGCCCAGACCTAGAGATCCTTTGATATACCTTACAACCCTTAAGGCTGCATCCAAATGTGACTGCTTAGGACTCTGCATAAACTGACTAAGCACTTGCACAACAAATCTTATATCTGGCCTTGTGATGGTTAAGTAGAGTAACTTCCCTATCAACTTTTGATAACTTCCTGCATCCTCCAGAACCATGTCCCCTTTGTTTCCAACATGTGTGTCATATTCCACAGTGGTCAACTTATGGTTGAGCTCCATTGGAGTTGCAACTGGTTTGCATCCACTCAAACCTGCTTCTGAAATAAGCTCTACGACATACTTTCTTTGATTCATCATAATCCCTGCTTGTGACCTCAAAACTTCTATCCCAAGAAAGTATCTAAGCTCCCCCAAATCCTTCACTTTGAAGTGCTGGTGTAGAGTTTTCTTCAGCTCTTCAATCATGCTGTGAGAATTTCCAGTTATCAACAAGTCATCCACGTATATGAGAATGGTCACAATCTATTTCCCATTTTTCTTAGTGAAGAGTGAGTGGTCATATGAACTCTGAGAGTATCCAACTTGTAGGAGAGCACTTCTGAGTTTAATATTCCATTGCCTCGAGGCTTGTTTCAAGACATAAAGAGATTTCAACAATCGACAGACCTTATACTCCCGCTGTTTGTGAAATCCTAGAGGCAATTCCATATAGACTTCTTCAGTGAGGTCACCTTGTAAAAAGGCATTGTTGACATCCATCTGAAATAAAGGCCATCCTTTTGAAGAAACAACATTGATAACCACTCTCACTGTAACCATTTTAGCTATAGGAGAGAAAATTTCATGATAATCCAAACCAACTTGCTGTGTGTATCCTTTTGCCACCAACCTAGCTTTGAATTTCTCCACCTCTCCATCGGCCGTATACTTTATTTTGTACACCCATTTTGAGCCTATGGCCTGCTTCCCAATAGGTAGATCAACAACTTCCCATGTATTGTTGTCTTCTAGGGACTTTATCTCCTTCTCCATTGCTTTTATCCATTTTGAATCTTGTGCTACTTCTCTGAAGGATTTTGGTTCTACTAGGACTAAGAAAGCTTGTAAATAGGCTTGATAAGTTGTAGTAAGGTGATCATACTTGACATGGTTTGAAATCGAAAATCTGCAATTGCCAGATAGCTTGGTAAAGGTCACATAGTCCTTCATCCATATAGGAGGTGCTGTCTTTCTAGGCTCTCTAGCAGCAGGCTGTATAGGTGTGTTAGTTATGTCTGGGACATTTGCTGGTTCAAACGATGGACTTTCTTCTGAAATTTCATTGGATGAAGAACCTAGTATGTCTTGTGAGGGAAGTTTTTCCTGAGTTGGAGAGGTTACATCAGCTTCTTCAAGTGCATCTACACTATCATCATCTGGACTCATATCCACTTGACCTTCAGCTGATGCAAGAAGTTTTGAAGCTGGAATGTTCTCCTCCAATATAGTATACTGTTGGAGAAACATGTCATCTGCTTCAAGGCCTACATCTCTGAAAGGAAATTTGCCTTCTTGAAACATATCATCCCTGCTTACAAAGACAGAATTATGTTCAAGATCATACAATTTATAGCCCATTTGTGTTTCAGAATATCCAACAAACACTGCCTTTCTAGCTCTTGGAGCAAACTTGTCACCCTTGGTCAAGGTTGCAACATAGCATTGACAACCAAATACCCTTAGGTGATCAACTTTAGGTTCCTTCCCATATAGTAACTCATATGAAGTTTTACCCTTCAGAATTGGTGTAGGCAGCCTATTAATGATATAGACTGCAGTTTTAACACAATCTCCCCAAAACCTTATAGGGACTCCACTTTGAAACTTAAAGGCTCTTGACACCTCCAAAATATGCCTATACTTTCTTTCCACAGTTCCATTTTGCTGTGGAGTATAAGGGCAGCTAGTTTGGTGAATGATTCCATAAGAGGCCAACAAACTATCACATTGTGCATTACAAAATTCTGTCCTATTATCAAACCTTAAGTACTCTATACTAGCATCAAAGTGATTGGTTACTATCAACAGAAAATTCTTTAAAGCTACACACACTTCACACTTTGATTGTATCAAACATGCCCATGTATATCTGCTGTAGTCATCTACAATTGTAACAAAAATACTGTTTTCTGTCATAAGTTGGAACTCTATATAGTCTCCAAACATCTAAGTGTAAGAGTTGAAAAACAGCATTTGAACTTGAAGTACTAGTTGGAAACTGTAGTCTACACTGTTTTGCAAGAGGACATATATCACATTCCCTTGTTTCTATATTACTAATCTTAGTCTTCAATGATGACAGATGCTGCAAAGACCTTATTTGAGCATGTCCCATCCTGCAGTGCCATAAAGTTGTTGTTTCTGCATCCTCTTTTGTAACTATTCCTGCCACCAATGCCTTATTTTCTGCTTCTCTTGCCTTTATTATGTATAAACCTTCATGTTCTCTACCAATCCCCAATACCTTGCCACTGTAAATCCCCTGTAACACACAGAATTCAGGGGAAAAAAGCAACTAAACAACTTAGGTCCTTGGTTAGTTTTGATACTGATAACAAGTTAAACTTAAAATCTGGCACATGGAGAACATTCTTCACTTCTTTGTTCCCTAGAATCTTGGCATTTCCTATATGTGTGATGTTTGAAGTTTTCCCTGTTGGCAACTGTACACTTCTAAATCCATCTCTTAAGAGTTTCTAGCAAATCCTTATTATAGGTTATATGATGAGTAGCACCTGTATCTACTATCCAATCCTGTTCTGTGGTATTGGACATCAATGAAACAGTACCTTCCATGTTTGATGAGCATTCTGCACTTGGTGGTTTGTTCAGTAATCCCATCAATTGTTGGTATTATTCCTGTGTCAAGTAATGTCCCTGAGATTGGGCTTCAGAGTTGTTGGCATCCTCCACATTTGCATTGTTGACAAATGTTCTATTTCCTCCTGCAGCTTGAGTTTTCTTCTTACTCTTAAAGTCTGCTGGATACCTCACAATTTTATAGCAATTCTCCTTGAGATGGCCCTTGTAGCCACAATGATCACACCTCATTCCAAAATTCCTAGGTTTGTTGTATTGAGGCCTTCCTGCCATCATAGTTAATGGATCCTTACTCACCTCAGTTGCTCCTAAGGCTCTTTGGCTCTCTTCCTGAGTTACTATAGCATAAGCTTCATTTACACTAACCACATGTCTTTTCATCAGCACATTGCTTCTTATATTACTGTAACTCTCATTCAAGCCCATAAGAAACTGTAGTAAACGTTGTTGTGAAAAATGTTCAAGTGAAGGCCTAGACTCTTCACAATCACAACCAGGTTTTGGGACTAATATATCTAATTCACTCCACAAATCATTCATCCTCGAATAGTATGTGGTCATAGAGTCCGTACCTTGTCTCATCGATGCAATCTCGCTAAATCTGTCAAACCTCTCCTTGAAGTCATTCCATACCTTCTTCGCACTCGATGCAAACATGATGCTCGGAATTAGCTCATTTGCGACTGTGCTTCCTATCCATGACAACACAATTGCGTTGCACTTCTCCCATTGCTCAGCTAGTTCACCTCGGTACATGCTTTTCACACAACTTCCGTCTATAAAACCAAGCTTACTCTTTCCTCTAAGAGCTAGTTTCATTGCTCTGCTCCACAGGGCATAATTCTCTGGCCCTGTGAGCTTAATTGGCACTAGAACTAGTCCTGGAGCATCAGATGCCTGTAGAAATAACGGATGGTTGTGTTCCAGTTGCGTCACCTCGTTTCCTGCCATTTTTGCCGATCTCGAATCTCGCCGGAAAATTTTGTCGGAAAAGAATCAACCTTCAGGAACTCTCCTGCTCTGATACCATGTTAACTAACAAGCTACGAGCTATGCAAATCTAAGGACATGCAAAGTATACAAACACCATAGCCATCTAGGGCTTGAATCTCGAGTAGAAGAAGAAGGAAGAAGAGAGATTGTATTAGGAAGAAGAGGAGAAAAATCAGTTTTACAATTCCACTCACTCCCCTTTTCATAACTAACTCCTTTTCTTACTTCAACTAACTAACCCCTCTAACTTTCTAATATTACAAGATAGTCCCCTAACTAATTATGCATAGACTTTCCTACTTCAATATGGTATCTGCCCACAGAGCTGGTGTATTCATACCAGGGGTGCAAGGGGGTTCGTCATTGTATAAATATGGTCAAAATTAATTTATTATGTATATAGAGTAGATGTTGAATCCCCTTGGCCTTTTCATGTATATACAAGATTAATCTTGACTAAAAGGTTGGCAGGTACATATACAAACAGATATCAGCAATTAGTGTCATCTTACTATCTTCATGTTTCTTATTCATGGAATTCAAGACACAGGTACCTCTTCATGCTGAACGGCATCCAATCCTTGGTGTGTTCTTCCGAGGATTTGGCTTCCGAATACATTTCTGAATAGATATCAACAGTTACAAGAATAAGTTATGCTATTCGTCAAACCCCTTTGCATCCAAAGTGTTTGGTGAATTCTCTTTTAGGTCCATTTTAGAAACAAGTGTTAAAATTAACTCATTTCCATCACGCAGAAGGGATTCCTCCTCAAAATTTTGAAAGGCACCTTTCAAGAGGCATGGATTTTTGGCCGAGATACTACACTAGTTTTCCTTTCAGATCTAAGGGACAACTGCATGGGATTAAAAAGGAGACAAATATTAGAATTGCTTGGCAGGAAGGCATAAGAGTAAGTTGCTGATTGCTGAATATACTGACACTTAAAAGCGATCCGATATGACTAAATTTTCAAATTGAAGTCCATACCTTATTAAACAATTCAACTGGTGGAAGCCTCTTATCAGGTGTAGATTTAGAATCCTGTGGGGAAGGATAGGATACAAGAGCCTCATATAACAAGAGAGAAAGAAAAAGGAGGGTAGGAAATACTTAATGAAAGATCTATGAAAGTAAACAAAGTAGTAGTATATTACAGTTGAGGTTATACTTGTTTCTCCAATGTTTTCACATATTCTAGTATCTTCACTACTTGGGAAGATCTGTATAAAGACATGATATGGTTTCACAATTAGCATATACAACAAACTCAAAAAGAAAAAAAAGAAAAAGAAAAAACAAAAGAGGCTCACATCACATGGTTAGATTAATGGTGTACCTTATTACATCTTAGAGCTTTTGATTTGAGCAGTATTACAGAATTCCCCTGCTTCACAGCATTTTGAGTGTTTGGTCTGAGAGACAAAGAACAGCAATATTAAGAATGATACTTTATGATGTAAAAGAGAAAATTCAGAATCTCTAGTCATTTTCTAAAGCGTAAGTGTAATCTGTTCTAATCAAAATCTCATAGTTTCCATGAAATTACAAATAGTTACAGGAGGAGAAACTTTTGAAGTGATGATCTGAGCCTTTAAAATAGTTAGTGTCAGTTTAATCGAAGAATAAACCGAGTACCACTTATAAGTTAAATTCTTATAATTCAATTACTGGATGAAGTCAGAAACCCATCAATCCAACCTTTTGAAGTACACAGAAGTGCTATGTGCAGCAGACTCAGCAGTTTGGCTGTTCGATAACTGCAGAGAGAGATTAGCTACTATCAATTTATAAAGCTTTCAGATTTCATCATGTACCCTTTACATATAGAATCAATTCCGTGAGAAGCTGAATATGACTAACTAATTATTATAGAGTCTAGATTTTGCTATCAAAATTAGCCATCCTCTATAGTGAAAGAAGTCAGTTATATAGTCCTTTCCAAGCCAAAAGATCAGCAATCACAATTACAGGAAACTTTGGCGACCGCAGTGTGCTCTTGGGATGAGGAGGTTTGAGAATCTAGAGAAAGCACAAAGACCAAGTCTCAGATGAAAGATTTTAGTAAAGTATGTGTTCAAATGATTTTGTATCTCAAACTACCAACTTTTGTATTCAAGGGCTGTACGCCTTTAGCTTTTGCATAATCACTTGACTCAGAATCATTCTTGGACCTGAAACTTTTAGGTAAACCAAAAGTTGATCATTCAACTGTTAATGTTTCAAACCAAGATAAAGGGATAAACAAATCAAGAAATCCACTCAGTTAAAATTGTGAAAGAATCTAAGCGTCAAACCAAAATCTTAAAACAGTGAGTAAAGTAGCCAAGATGCCCGTTTATACCCTCCCTATATGCGACTTTAGTGCAACTTACAAGTGTGAGAATGGACGGTTCAATTAAATACCATGAGATAATCGGTGGAGTGACTCAAGACCTTTATAAATCCTTCTGGATACATTTTTATACCTGCTGTAGGCTGTAGCTGAACTCAACAATAACATACCTTCGTCTTTGTGCCCTCTGCATGGTTTCCAGTTGAGGATCTCTAGGAACAGTGACCTTAAATTTAGAACGTGTCAAGTTAGAGAAACTTGAAACCAGGATAAATATTCTAGAAACTGCAACGGAAGATTCAACAAGTGTTAATGATCTAACATCTTTCTATAGCGTGAAACAACAACTTTAATCATTCGCATTAGACTATTTGTATATCTTGTGTAATAGCAAAATTTTGATGCTTCAAATGAGTAACATGGTTGGCAAGATAAGTTCTTTTAGCAGCTTACATATTATTAATGATAGTGATTTTCTACTGTTAGCAAAAGCAGAGCAACACAAATAGCTGAATTTTGTCACAAGCATATATGTGAAGAAAATAAATATACATGCAGCAGCCTTACTCCGAATGCCTGACACCTTGGCCCGTTTATCCCAAATAAAATCAGCTCGATCAAACAAGAATCAGATACTGATCCTATATGTTAAAGTTATAATCCTATATATATGTTACTCCATGTTTTGTCTCGCTATCTAATTGCTACTACTGATCCAATCCAATCCAATTAATATTAAAGGGATAACATGTGCGTATGAGGACATGTATATTACAATTATCTACAGAAAGCAGCTCTGTACCCATCACTCAAGTTTCAACTGGTCTAGTATTTTTGTTGCTAAAAGGAATGTCTATGCTGCATCTAGACATTTTTTTTCTTTTTTCATGAGACTTGAAAACTATAGTTATTTAATAGCTCAAGAAACCTGATCAGCAACTTTTTTTCCCGATAATTATGTCTCAGAACCTTACTGTTATTAGTCAAGAACTGATTTGATAGCTTTACAATTGGTAGCAGTTTCAAGCACATTATAACGCAAAATTATCAAAAAACAGTAGTTAACTGCATGCACCTTCCGCAGATAACCACACTCTAGCTTTTGTCTTTTAGTAGCTCCATTGTAAGATCCTGAAGAATTCCATGAGCTTCTCACATCTGTCTCGCTTGGTGGTTTCTGCGACCTAGCAAATGAAGAATGAGACACATATATAAGCCTGAAGAGAAATTTTTACAGTCTTGATTTTATTGATTGGAAGTAGTTAGAGATCAGAAGTCATTTGGCAAAACCGATTGGAAAAAAGATTAAACAAGCCGCGCTTAAGCAACATATCACCTTGAAACGGATAAGACCTTTCACAAGACAAGTCTTTTTACACACCTTAGTTTAGCCAAATGACTAGCAGTGGGCTTCATTAAAGTTGACTCTCTTGCTTTCAAGGATCTGGGCTCTGATTTTATCTTAGCTTTAGAACTTTCATGAACCATTGCACCATTGGAAAATGTTTCTGAATGTGTAGAAAATTTATACAAGTTAGACTTTGTCACAATAAGGGAAACCCTGAAAAAGCTTAGCTAACATGTAACAAGAAAGGCGTTCCCAAAAGTTGTTGCTTGTCAATTTAACCACCTTCTGGTAAGAGGATAATACAAAGCTTTTAATGAGATTGAGCATTAAGAAAAAAAAAACCTTCATTTTTCGGTTTACAAGGTGAAACTGCAGAGCTGATGTGAATATACGAGGTGTTGGCGGTTTGCTCTTCTTGTAATCTAGAGGGATCACCGCGTAAACATTCTGCTGCGCTGTCCTTCACCAGGTTCAACTTTACAACGAGAGCTATGAAGTTCCAAAAGAAAAAGTGAGGAGAGTGATCAACCAGTATCACCCTACAAATACTCCTCTTATGCAAAAACTTCGCTTAGTGGATCAAGAAATAAAACAGTTAAAGGGAAGAGCAAGAATTAGAGAGGAGTGCAGAAACAACAATTGAAGAAGCTTATTGCAAGATTAAGAAAATCAAGTGTTCCTTCTCTAATAGAATAATCTTTAAGATCATCAACTTGAGTCTACCATCACACTGATAAAGACATTCGCGTGTTTGAACCAAGTCAAAGAACCATACTCTCTGCATATCGCTGACCTAAAATCAATAAATCAAAAAGCTCTCTCTTAAACAGTTTAAGTTTCATATGAAGTGCTTACAAAGTTCAACAGTAAGCTAGTAGGTGAGACAGTTTACACAATTCAACAGAACTGTAATTTTTTCCGTTTACTTGAATTAAGAAAAGTTCCATGTAACCCTTCCACATCTTTTCTCTCTTTCAAAATCACAACAATCACTTCCATGACATGTCCACTGTATATATCAGCATTCTCAGGTAAATGCCACATCAATCCAGTAACCAAGCCATTTTTTTTTTTTTTGCATAACACGAGATCTTACTGAGTTGGCCTTCTTCAACTTAAGTGACCAGAAAGTATTCAATGAGTCATGTATCGCTCCTTTTTTTTTTGTCAAATTAAAACCTGAAAGGGAAATAACATGACAATCATCAAGCTTGTTTTTCTTTTTTTATTATCCCATGAACGAAGTGCTCCTATAAGTACAGGAATATAGGGGAGGAGTGGCACATACCACAACTTTCTCCTTTCATTTCCATAAAGAAACATTTTACTTCTTAAACACGACTATCTCAAGTGAAAGCTTAGGATGCTAGGCAGAGCAGTCATTTATTTACTTAATTTTATCTTCAACGCGCTCCTTCAGATGCGGGCATGATGATTATCTTTTCATGGGCCAAGGACGTGAAAATTCTTTTTGATAATGACTTGCACCCTATTTTGATACCATATTGAATTGTGTGACCCTCTCATCCATAAAACTTAAGCTGCACATTTTTACTTACTTAATTATATCTTAAACACAAATGAAGCAAGACATTCCCTTATGTCACATTGGACAAAAAAAAAAGGAAGACTTTTACACGCTCAATCAACCAACAAAAGAAGAGAACAGACATTCAGAAATTAATTCCTTTATCTAAGACTTACGAGAAGGAGGATAGTTGCCGGCAGTTTGGAACCAGCGTTCGGCTTCTGCAGCCTCAGAAGGCGACTCCGAGCGACAAAAATCATAGAACCACGCTGCGTCAAACTCGTATTCCCAGTCAATTTCCGGATGTGCGTCTAAACATTCTACACTGAAATCCTCCATTTCTCCGTCCATTTATTTCAAAATTCGAAGATTCTGAGGAAAAAAACAGGCACATTCCGTTTTTCTATACAAGAATGTACCTATTGAAAATGTCTTTGAGGGTTTTGAAGGTGACTTTCACGACGGAAGGAGAAATATAGAAGGCGTCAAATTGAATAGAAACAAGCAGGACGTGTCTTTTCATATGTAGCGCGAAAGCTTAGGAGAATACCGGATTTTCAATTTTTGGAGGCCCACCCTGGACGCTGAATTACCAAAACGCCCTACTTCCTGTTTTTTTTCTTTTGCTATATTTTTTTTTTATTTGGTTGACACAATTTTAACAATGAAAAAAAGGCATTTGATCTTTGGAAAAGAGGGAATCAGTCAGGGGTACTAGCAGTGTCAATATATATTTTAAAATCGACTAAATAGATTGAATCGCATCGAATTAATTTTTAGGTTTTTTTTAATAAAATCGTAGGTTCTTATATAATCTATAACTGTATCGATAATTAGGGTATGTTTTTTATTTTATGAAAATAAATCAAAAAAATACCGAACTATAGCAAATAAATTTATATGTGAAAAATATTTTTATATATTAAGTTTAAAAATAAAAACATTAAATTTTTCCTTGGGTCTTGGAATATGAAAATAGTTATAAGCCAACAAGTAATTAAAATCAAAATCCTAATTCCCAAATCTATTATGCTAATCCTACTGAAACTAATTATTTCCAGCATATTCACTAGCAATATACAAAGTATTCTAGCGATTATGAGTAGCAAACTACAATGTATGAATATGTTTCCTTTCTGTTGGCCCAAGTGAAAGATAGTTTTGAAGATTGACAAAAGAACTCAGGCATGAATCAGGTCTATCTCTGGTGTACATAGACACGGGCAGATTCAAGCAAGTGGGATGCACGTGAAGGAGATATACTTAAGTTGGCATAATTAATATCTTCTGATCGAAAAAGTTGCATAATTGATAAGGAGAATGACTCCTTACTTAAAGAGAACATTATCCAAGATAAGGAAGGAGTTAGGAGTTAAGATTAACTAGAACTCTTCCACCAAGGAAGAGTAGCATTAGAACTCTAGTTATTTCTTCATCTACTAACTCTATATATTGCAGGATGTTCTCATTTTACAGGTACGCACAAAAGCAGAAGTTAAACGTGAATTGAGAGAAAAATAGCAAGGCATTTTGCAAGCAATTCGTGTAAGATTCAAGTGTGCAAACCTGAAGCTACTTGAACCAGATAGAAGAACCAGTTCCAAGAGTCTTTCTTTTATTCTAGTTCAATTGTAGTAGTAGGTATTTTCATATTGTACCTTTCAACTTTATCTAGAGGCAGTTGTAATAGGTACTCGGTGTATTCAAGTTAGAGTTAACTTGAAGTTGTTGCAACAGTCAGAGGTTGTTTGCTACAAGGGATTAAAAGTTAGTCCTAGGTTTACTTTTGTAAATGTAGTGTTTGGCTCAGTGATTTATTGAAGAGTTTGGAAAAATCCTACTGGGAAGTAGGTCGTGGTTTTTTCACCTTTTGAGCCAGGTGTTTTCCATGTAAAAATCCTTGCGTTCTTTAATTTTTGTACTTATTATTCTGCAACAGTAGTATTAGGAACACATAGAAGAACCAGGGCCTTCTATAATCTGTGCACGCGAAAAATTGGACACCACACAAATCACCCCCCTCTTGTGTGGTATTGAAGTATAACACAACAATTGGTATCAGAGCAGTTATCCTTGAAGAGGCTAACACCTTAGGAGAAGATCAAGATGGGTGCACCAACTGAAAATTGGGAAGGACAATCAACTGCTAGGCCACCACTCTTCAATGGCTAGTACTACTCCTGGTGAAAAAACAGAATGAGAGACCACATCATTGGAGAAGATTACGAGTTGTGGGACATTGTCACTGATGGTCCTCTGACTACCTTGAAGAAGAATGCTGAAGGAGTAGATGTGTCGAAAACAAAAGCTAACTGCACTGCTGAGGACTTGAGAAAATGGGAAAAGAATGGCAAGGCCAAGAAATGGCTTGTGTGTGGACTTGGTCCAGATGAGTACAACAGAATTCAAAGTTGTACTACTTCTAAGGATATGGGGGATACTTTGCAAGTGACTCATGAAGGAACACCTCAAGTGAAGAGGTCCAGGGGAACTCTACTGTATTCCCAATATAAGAATTTCACTATGAAGGAAGGGGAAACTATCCAATAGATGTATACAAGGTTAAATAAAGTGAAAAATAAAGTTAAGTCTCTTGGAAGGATTATGATTGAAAAAGACAAAGTTGAGAAGATTCTAACAAGGGTTCTACCAGTCTCTTGGGAAAGTAAAATCACTGCAATTCAGGAATCAAAGAACATTGCAACTCTTGTGTTGGATGAGTTGATTGGAAATCTCACTACTTATGAACTTAGAAGACAAACCATGAAGATTTATGTACCCAAGAAAGAAAGGAGCCTTGCACTCAGAATCACTGAAGGTGTTGGTCTAGAGGAAGATGAGATGGTTATGATCACAAAGGACTTCAAGAAATACCTAATGAGAGGAAAGGGTTCTTCAAGAAATGGAAACTACAGCAAACCATGGGTTCCTGAAAAATAGACCAATGAGGGATGCTACAAGTGTGGGAAGACTGACTATCACATCAAGAACTGCCCTCAATGGGAAATAGAATGGGAGAAGGAAAGTGATGAATGAAGAAACATGAAGAAGGAACATGTCATCCCAAAAAAACAAAGGATCAACAAAGGCTATGGTTGCTGCTTGGGGAGAAAGCTCAGATGAGGACTCAGATGATGAAGATGGAGATAAACAAGTACTTATGGCAATTGGAGAATCTAATGAGGAATCTAAGGTAAGTATATTCATCTCAAAGACAAGATTAAGTTTTTGTCTAAACAAAAACTTTCTGAATTACTTCTGCATTTCATTGATGAAACCGAGGAGATAAATAAAGAAAAGGAACAGTTTTCTAAGGAATGTGTGATTTTAAAAGCAAAATGTAAGAACCTGGAACTTAGAGTTTGTGAGACTGTAAGTGAGAATATTGCACTGAAGAACCAGGTTCATGCATTTGAAGCAAATGTCCTAGAACTAAAGTCTAAATACCTAAAATTGAAATTAGGAACTAGTAAGAAGACAACTGATTGCACACAATTCACTCTAGAGGAAAACATAGATAAACTAAAAAATGAGTTGTATAAGAAGGTTGAACAGATAAGAGTCTTGAAGGAGGATCTATGCAAGGTCAAGCATAAACTAGACAAAACTTGTAAAGGGAACATGTCCTCCGATGCTCTGTCATAGATACAGGAACATCATAGTAGCAATAGAAGAAGACTTGGCTTTGGGAATCAACAACCTAAGTGGGATCCCAAAAGCAAGTACCTCACTCTTCCTGAGAACAAGATTTGTACTCACTGTGGTAAAACTGGTCACTATAAAAGTTAATGTAATGCAAAAGAAAAGTCAAGCCAAAAGAACAAAAATTTTGTTCAAAGGAAGAACTGGCTACCAAGTTGGGCTAAAAAGAATTTAATTCATTCTTTTGCCTATAGAAAAGGACCCAAACTAGTTTTGTTTCCTAAGACTAACCCCTGATTTCCTCTTGCAGGTTCAAGTGAAAGGGAGCAGCTAAATATGGTACATGGATAGTGGTTGCTCGAAGCACATGACAGGAAGCAAGGACTAGTTCCTAGCACTTGAAGACCTCAAAGGAGGTAATGTGTCCTTTGGAAATGGGAAGAAAGGTGAGATCATTGGGGTTGGTAAGGTAGGTAAGAATGACTCTCACTCTGTTGAGAATGTCTACTTGATAGACGTTTTAAAATATAGCCTAATTAGTGTATCACAATTGTGTGACAAAGGTAACTTGGTAGCATTCACCTCTACTAGATGCTTTGTGATTAATCTTACTACTGACAAGATTGTTTTGCAGGGAAAAAGAGTGAACAATATATACATTATAGATATGTCCATGCTATCAGAAAATGAACTCACTTGTTTAAGTGTGATGGATAGTGATCCCCTCTTTTGACATAAGAGATTTGGACATGCAAGTTTAAGTCAACTCAACAAATTAGTCTCCAAGGACTTGGTGATAGGACTGCCTAACATTAAGTTCAAGGAAGACAAAGTTTGTGAGGCTTGTGCAAGGGGGAGGCAGGTAAGATCCTCTTTTTAATGCAAGAAAGTGGTAAGTACCACCAGAACGATGGAAATGGTCCATATGGATCTTTGTGGTCCAATGAGAACATTAAGCAGATGTGGTAAAAGATATGTGATGGTGCATGTTGATGATAACTCTAGGTTTACTTGGACATTATTTTTAACATATAAAGATGAAGCATTTGACATGTTCACTTCTTTTGTTAGAAAAACTCATAAACAACTAGGTAATCAACTTGCATCAATTAGGTTTGATCATGGCACTGAATTTGAAAATGCTAAATTTGCTGAATTTTGTGATGAGCATGGCATAGATCATAATTTTTCTACTCCTAGGACTCCACAACAAAATGGAGTAGTTGAAAGAAAGAATAGGACACTTGAAGATATGGCTAGGACTATGTTTCTTTCTAGTAAACCGCCACATAGCTTCTGGGCAGAAGCTGTAAATACTGCATGCTATATCATAAATAAGTGCATGACTAGACCTCTTATAGAGAAGACTCCCTATGAGTTACTTAAAGGGAGAAAACCAAATATATCCCATCTTAGGAAATTTGGATGCAAGTGCTTTGTGCACAACAATGGTAAAGACTCCCTAGGCAAGTTTGATCCCAAAAGTGATGAGAGAGTACTCTTGGGATATTATTCACATAGTAAAGCTTATATAATCTATAAAAAAAAGAATTATGTGTGTTGAAGAAAGTGTTCATGTGGTTTTTGATGAAACTAACATCCTTTCTGAGAGACAGGAACGTAATGATAAAGCAATTGGGCTGGTAAAAACTTAAATGAAACCACAGCCCATACTGAAGCTACACTGGAAGAAGGAACAGGTGATGGACCAGGTTCATCCACCCCGGGAAACATGACATGGGGAATAGAAAAAAGAGGAAATGATCCTCAAACTTCAATGGAACCTGTCCATGAACCTGTCCATTAACTTGTTCCACAGCAACAAAACACTGAAGGAACATCAAGGGGAAACCAGTTGGTTGTGAAACCTTACAAATATCAAAGTTCTCATCCCATTGAGAACATCATTACTGATACAACCTGTGGAATCAAAATCAGATATTCATTAAAGAATATTTGTGCTTTTGATGCTTTCTTATCTCTAATTGAACCTAAAAATGTTGCTGAGGCTTTGCAGGATGCAGACGGGGTAAATGCAATGCAAGATGAACTCAACCAATTCAAAAGGAGTCAAGTTTGGAATCTGGTACCAAGATCCTTGGATAGATCAGTAATTGGCACTAAGTGGGTCTTCAGAAACAAACTTGATGAGGATGGAACAGTTACAAGGAACAAGGCAAGATTGGTGGCCACGGATATAGTCAGGAGGAGGGCATATACTATGATGAAACGTTTGCTCCAGTTGCAAGGCTGGAAGCTATAAGACTCCTCATAGCCTTTGCTGCTTACATGGAATTCACCCTTCACCAGATGGATGTCAAGAGTGCCTTCATTAATGGCTATCTAAAGGAAGAAGTGTTTGTCAAGCAACCTCCGGGGTTTGAAAACAACGAAAATCTTGATCATGTGTACAAACTTGACAAAGCACTTTATGGACTCAAGCAGGCTCCAAGAGCATATGAACGATTATCGAAATATTTTCTTGAGCATGCATATAAGAGAGGTAAAATTGACAATACTTTATTCTTGAAAGAAACATGTAAAGATCTCTTGGTAGTTCAGATATATGTTGATGATATAACCTTTGGATAAACTACTGACAAGCTAAGTAAAGAATTTGCTAAACTAATAGGGCACATTTGAAATGAGCATGATGGGTGAGCTTAATTTCCTTTTAGGCTTACATATTAAACAAAATTCAAATGGAACTATGATCCATCAGCAGAAGTATGTAAAAGAATTGCTTAAAAGGTTTTAAATGGAAAATTCCAAAGAAATTGACACTCCCATTGCAACAACTACAAAGTTGGATATAAATGAACCTGGTTCATCTGTCGATAAGAAGTTGTATAGGGGAATGATTGGCTGATTGTTGTATCTCACTGCTAGTAGACCTGGCATTATTTTCAGTGTAGGTCTTTGTGCAAGATTTCAGGTAAACCCAAAGGAGTCTCACTTGACTTCTGTCAAGAGAATTTTGAGATATCTAAACGGCACCACTGATCTTTGTCTTTGGTATCAAAAAGGTAGTAATTTCAATCTTGTGGGATATGATGATGCTGATTATGTAGGTTTTCTTGTGGATAGAAAGAGAACCTCAGGTTTGGCACACTTTCTTAGCTCATGTCTTGTGTTTTGGGCCACCAAAAAGCAAATTTTTGTGGCCTTATCTACTGCTGAAGCTGAATATGTTTTTGTTGGCTCATGTTGTGCTCAATTATTGTGGATTAAACGGAAATTGATGGACTTTGGAATCGATGTTGGTTGTATCTCCATTTTTTGTGATAACACTAGTGCAATTAGTATGACAAAGAATCGGTTCATCACAAGAGAACTAAGCACATAGATGTTAGGCATCACTTTTTGAGGAATAATTATGAAAAAGGGCTGATCATTGTGGAATTTTGTGCTACTGACAAGCAAATAGCTGACATCTTCACAAAAGCTCTAAGAAGAGTTCACTTTGAAAGAACATGTTAGAATTAGGGATTGATAGTTTCTATGAATCTACCAAACTGTAGAGAGACCTGGTTCTCTACCAGTTCCCTCAGTGTAATACACAGAGACAGTAAGTAAAAGAGACAAGGGATTTTTACGTGGAAAAATCCAAACTCAAGGAGACAAAAGCCACGACCTACACTTGTAGGATTTCAACTTCACTAACTTGTAATCTAAACTATTACAAGCCACTTTGTAATGACTCTCTAACAAAGACATTAACACACTAACTTGTAATGTCTACTACAAGCCACTTTGTCACTCACTAGTTACAAAGACTTTTCGCTTATGACTACACTAGTCACAACACAAACACACAAGGTTTATGGTTTTGAGATTCCTAAAACTGTGCTTCTAGGAAAGCAAGTAGGATACAATGAAAAGAAAAAGACAAGATTACAACTCAACTAAGGACACCTAACTACATGTAGTGAAACTGGTCTGTCTTAGTGGAGTTGTTTTCTTGTTCTTGACACACTTGAGTCTTCAATGCAAAAGCACACTTCAATGCTTGAGAGAATGTTTTTAGTAAATGCTCAAGTGAATTTCTTGCTTGTCTCCAAAAAAAGATATTATAACCCTAGGACATCCCAAGGAGGATGCCCATACCTATATAGTACACCTCTCAACCAATGGGAAGTGACTACTGCACTGTTACTGCACTGTAGCATGTACAGTTGCAGGCAGTCACTTTTCTGTCACAGCTTTCCAGCTGTAGAGTTGACTTGTACTTCCGTCTGTGAGAATGTCAAGGGATCAGGTCCCTCAGATGGTCCCTATGAGTTCAACAGTACACTGTCCAAAATTCTTGAGTTAAAGCTGACTGGTTGTGTTGGCTACGTATAAGGTCCTTTATCTGGTTCTTCACATGAAAGTTTGTTAGATCATCAAAACAGAATATAGCCCATCAATTTCCCCCTTTTTGATGATGACAAACTTTTATAATTGGTGAGCAGTTATATACACTATCACAACCAGATAAGAGATCAGATCCCCATATTGTTCCCCCTATCTATGTGCTTCCCCTTTAATCCCTGCCATCAATTATCCCCTTAACCCATAACTTCCCCTTTTTGGCATCATAAAAGGCACAATCAGTTAGAAAGCGTAAAGAAGTCCAACAGAGCTAACTCATGCCCCTTATGTGCACACAATCATGATAGAAAATAGAATAAAAAGGCAGAAAGGCAGTAAACAGAACATAGGAAAGACTGAGTTTCATTCATTGACAAAGGTTTTAAACATAGAGAAGTCTTTGCTTGGGAGAGCAAATACTTCATTTGGACTTTTATAGGAGGGAGAAATTAGGTGGGATCCAAATACCAATCACAAAAGAAACAACAAAAAAACAAAAATACTGGTAACCACAACATCATCAGACAGATAGATAGACGACATTCAAGCCTAGGGGGCACTAGAGGAGGAAGGCTTGGAGGAGGAGGAAGCAAAGGCCTTGAGGACCATGTCCATTCGGGCATTAGCATATGACTGTTCCTCGAGCAGTTTCTCCCGCAGGTTCTCAACCTGCTGCATGAGTTCATTGTTCTCCTTGGTCAAGCGGGCCACTTCTTCATTGGATGAAGCCACAGTACCAGGTTCCCCACTAGCTTGACTTAACTGAACCTGCAGTATAGCAATCTGAGCCTCCAACTTCTTGATCAATTCATTAGCAGCATTCAGCGCATTGATCAACTGAGATATGGTTGAAGTGCTTCCCCCAGCTTTCTCATAGCATTCACATTCCTCTAAGGTAGTCTTCGAAAAGGTCTTCTTGCGGGTCCCTACTCGGGGGTTCTTAACAGGTACCTTAAAAAACTCAAAGACCCGAGTAAGTAGGAAACCATAAGGGAGCCAATGATTGCCATCCTTGACCTTCACAACCTTCTGCATATGCTCAATCATGAGAGCAGGCAAGTTGATTGGTTTTAAAGAGTCAAAGGCTTCCATTAAAATCAGATCAGCCCTGGATGCAATGGAGCGCCTCTCAGCACGGGGAAGAAGAACCTTGTTTACCAGTTCAAAAAGAAGCTGGTAGAGAGGTAACATGGATTTCTTATGGACCCGTTCCCCCTGCTGGATTGTTCCTGGCTTAACAATAGCTCGCCTAAAATTTCCCTCACAAGCATGCGTTTCAAGATCCACTGAAGACAGTCCCTTAGATGGAACATTGAGAACTGTTCCGAGAGCAGCATCATCAAAGACAATATCCGTACCTTCCACCAAAACACAAACATGACCTTCAGCAGGAGTCCAGAAACTTGCATGGAACTCCCTCACTGCATCCTCATAAACCTGGGTTACACTCACATTGAATAGGTGCTCCCACTTCTGAGACTCGACCATAGCCATCAATTGGCTCATTCCTGTCATCTCATATATCTCAGGTCAAACATACGACCCCACAACACTCTCTGAATTTGAACATTTTCCTTCCACTTCCCACTGCCACTTGATACTGTTTTCTTAGAACTAAGTCCCCCTACTGTTTCCAACTCCCTTTTCTGTTTACCAGACACTTGCACAGATTTTCCCTTTGCACTTTCTGCAGCCACAGACTTCTTAACACTCGCTTCACCGGCTTCATCTTTCTTGAGCTTCCCACAACTTTTTGTGGGTGACAGACGTTGTTTCTTTTGTCCCTCAACTACAACCTCAGGCATAGACTTCTTTGAGAGGGATGTTCTCCCTACCAAGGAACTAGGTTCCTCTGCGGTCTCCTCTTCTACTTCAACTACTGGTATGGTCTCATCCACTACCACTTTCCCTTCCTTCATCAGCCTTTTCTTCTTACTACTCTTCTTGCTCTTCTCAAGAGCCGAGTCAAGGGATTTCTTCTTCTGCAATCGAGTAGATGGTCGCTTCACAGAAGATTTAGGAAGACTCACTTTCTGACGGAGCTTAAAGCGGGCACTCAATACCATTTCATCCTTATCATCTTCATTTGAGGGCTCAGAAAGAGGAGGAAGAGACGCTAGAGGAGGAGTATAGAAGATGGGTTCCTGAGGGGTCTGTTGGAGAGGAGAATCAGGTTCCTCACCAAATTTATCGTGCATAGACTCATGGATGGGTGACTCAAGTAAGACCATAGTCCCCTCATCTTCCAAGAAGGAAGGTTCTTCTCCCTGAGTGTCAGGAAAAGAGGAGACACCTTCAGAGGGTAGATGCTCAGAGGCAATGGCCATTATGTTTTCGGCCGCTTCCTTTTCCGGAGACTTCAAGGGAGTTGAAGAGTCAATGAGAGAGGAGTTAAGATATTGGTAGGGATCGTCCTCTGAGGCTTTAGAGGCTTGAGAAGCGTCTGCGACTGGGGTTTTTTTTTTTGTGGTTCAAATGAAGAGGTCGGAACGATGGATGTTGGAAGAGGAGAAGTTTCAGCAGGGAGTGAGGAGGAATCAGGTACAGAGGTGACGACCTCTGGGAGAGAGGAGGTATGATCCTCCGCTAAAACGAGGTTGGGATCAGAGGTAGGAGAGAGAGAAGGTGAGTTTGTGGCGGCCATTGTTGACATATGAGAAAAGCTTCAGTGTAGGAGGAGGTTCTTTTTCAGGAAAAGAGAGAATGAGAGGAGGTGTTTGAGGAGCGGTTAGAGACTATGGAGCTTTATAAGAGAGTGTAATAATGAGAGGGAAGAGGAACAGGTTCAAATGACGGTAGGTGTTTGGGGAAGAGAAAACGCGCAGAAAGAGTTGAAAGATTTGAGTGATAGACGTGATAGACTCGGTTACGTAAAAGGCAGATGATGTGGCAGCAAAAATTAATTTTGTTGCTTTTTGAGGAAGGTAGAGAATACACATGACTACTAACTTGTGGTACAGGGACCAGGTCCCGCACCTGTTTTCTTGAAAAAGTTGCTCAGCCTTCCTTTGTTCTATAATGCCATACCTTTAAAGTATATAATCACCATGCGTGTCTACCTGCAACGGTATTGATGTGAGTTAGACTTAGGTAGAAAACACTTTAGCTATCTGTACCTGAGTGTGACTCTCATAGCCAAGGTGAGGGAACCAAGTCCCTAATTAGGTCTCATCAGCCCTAGTGCCATTCTATTTTTCTCAAAATGCTCCCTGCCCAGTGCCTTGGTAAAGATGTCTGCAATTTGATCTTCAGTACAACAAAACTTCATGCAGATGTGCCCCTTTTCAACATTGTCTCTGAGGAAGTGATGTCTCACATCAATATGCTTAGTTCTCTTGTGTTGAACCGGGTTTTTTTCCCATGTTGATGGAACTGGCGTTGTCACATAGAAGTGGTACGCTGTCAATGTACACTCCAAAGTCTTCCAATTGTTATTTGATCCACATCAGCCGAGCACAACAAGATGCAACTACAACATATTCTGCTTCAGCTGTTGACAGAGTCACTGAGTTTTTCTTCCTTGTCCCCCAAGAGATTAGGCAGGATCCAAGGAAATGGGCCATCCTTGAAGTACTTTTCCTGTCCACTAGATAACCTTCATAATCAGCGTCAGCATAACCAACAAGATTGAAATTATCACCTGAGGGATAGTACAGGACCAGGTCCTGTGTGCCTTTGAGATAGCGTATGATTCTTTTGGCAGCTTTTAGATGAGACTCCTTAGGATTTGACTGAAATCTTGCACATAATCCCACACTGAACACGATATCTGGCCTGCTTACAGTGAGGTAGAGTAGAGAGCCAATGATTCCCCTGTACATAGTTTGGTTTATAGGAGATCTAGAGTCATCCATGTCAATCTTGGTTGCCGCTGCAATAGGTGTATCAATCACCTTTGATTCCTCCATGTCGAACCTCTTCAGCAACTCCTTGATGTACTTCTGCTAACTAATGCAAGTTCCCTTTGAGGATTGTTTCACTTGAAGACCCAGAAAGAAGTTCAGTTCCCCCATCATACTCATCTCGAATTCACTACCCATAAGCTTGGAAAATTCCTCACACAATGAATCTGATGTAGCCCCAAAGATAATGGAATCCACATATACCTGGACAATGAGAAGGTTCCTTCCCCGTTTCTTTAGAAACAAAGTGTTGTCAATCTTTCCTCGAGTGAATCCATTGTCAAGAAGGAACCTTGAAAGCCTCTCATACCAAGCTCTGGGGGCTTGCTTCAGACCATACAAAGCCTTGTCCAGTTTGAAGACATACTCTGGATGAGCATAACTTTCAAACCCAGGAGGTTGCTTGACATATACTTCTTCCTTGAGATACCCATTCAAGAATGCACTTTTCACATCCATTTGGAATAAGGTGAATTCCATATGAGATGCAAAGGCAATGAGAATCCGAATGGCTTCCATGCGAGCAACAGGAGCAAATGTTTCATCATAATCAATCCCTTCCTCTTGATTGTAACCCTGAACAACAAGCCTTGCTTTATTTCTAGTTGTTTTCCCGTTCTCATCCAGCTTGTTCATGAACACCCACCTGGTTCCTATGATTGTTCTGTCTGAGGGTCGAGGTACCAGGTGCCAGACTTTGTTTCTTTCAAACTGATGGAGCTCCTTCTGCATAGCAATGATCCAATCTGTATCCTTTAGAGCTTCCTTGATATTTTTTTGGTTCTATTTGGGATAGAAAGGTTGAGAAGGCTAGGGAGTTTCTAGTTTTGGATCTGGTTTGAAATCCGGAATCAAGGGGAGTGATTATGTTATCAAGGGGATGAGAACTTTGGTGTTTCCAATTTGGGACCTGTGTTTGATTTGTGGAGGATCTTGGTATATCAGAGGAGTTTCCTTGCACTTCTTGTTCTACTACCTGTGGAGTACCTTCCATAGCATCTCCGACTCTTCTTCAGCTTCAGTAAGAGAAATTGGGGTACCGGGTTCCTCCTGTGAACTGGAGGAAGAGGATGCATTACCTTCACTTATCTCATTAGTTTGGCTCATCATGTGAGCTTTGCCATTTGAGACGTCAAATATCTCTCCAGGAACCAGGAATGGTTCATTGTCTTGATCATCACCATTTCCATACTTGTTTGAGGAAGGAGTCTCGTGGAATAGCACATGAACGCTTTCTTCTACGCATTGGGTTCTCTTGTTGTACACTTTGTATGATTTGCTTTGAGAAAAGTATCCCAAGAAGATTCCTTCATCACTTTTGGCATCGAATTTTCCAAGTTGATCCTTCCCGTTATTCAGAACATAGCCCTTGCATCCAAAGGCTCTCAAATGAGTTATCTTTGGCTTTCTTCCATTGAGTAATTCATAGGGGGTTTTGTTTAGGAAGGACCTAATCATGCACCTGTTCACCAAGTAGCATGCAGTGTTGATTGCTTCTGCCCATAAGTTCTTTGCAATTCCACTGTCGATGAGCATTGTTCGTGCCATATCTTCCAAGGTTCTGTTTTTCCTTTCCACTACTCTATTTTGCTGGGGAGTCCTAGGAGCTGAGAAGTTGTGAGTGATTCCATTTTCAATACAAAACTCATCAAATTTTGCATTATCAAATTCAGTCCCATGGTCGGATCTGATGCAAACTACCTTCAACTCCATCTTTACTTGGATTTTCTTGACAAAGCCCACAAATACTTCAAATGTCTCATCTTTTGTTCTAAAAAAATGTCCAAGTAAATCTTGAGTAGTCATCTACAATTGCGAAGGTGTACTTCTTTCCACCTCTACTTGGAATTCTCATAGGGCCACACAGATCCATGTGAAGGAGTTCAAGAGGTCTTGATGTGCTAACATCCCTTTTTGGCTTAAAGGATGATTTCACATGTTTTCCTTTGGCACATGCATCACACACTTTGTGCTCTTTGAACTTGGAGTTGGGCAGACCACGAACCAGGTCCTTCTATATCAGCTTATTTAGGAGGGAAAAGCTAGCATGACCCAGTCTTCTATGCCATAGTTCTGCATCATCATCAACTGCCTTCAAGCAGTTCACCTCACCAGCTTCCAAAGATTCGAAATCAACAACATAGATGTTCTTATGTCTCTTGGCTATCAACACCACTTCACCAGTTACTAGGCTAGTAACAGTGCACACCTTGGACAGGAATTCCACTTTGTTTCCTTTATCACAAAATTTGAGAGACACTCAATAGGCTATATTTCAAACCATCAACATAGTATAAATTTTCAATTGAGTGCTCAAGAGATCTTCCAACCCTTCCAACACTGAGAATGTATCCCTTCTTTCCATTGCCAAAGGATATATCTCCTCCTTGCAGGGCCTTCAATGAGAGAAAATCCATGGTGTTTCCAGTCATATGCTTTGAGCATTCGCTGTCCATGATCCATTGTAGTCCAGTTCCTCTCACTGATCCCTGCACCAACAAATCAAGGGTTAGACTTAGGAACCCAAACGAGTTTGTGTCCCTTGTAGTTAGGAAAGGGGCGAATAAGAACTCTTCTTATCCATGCAGGCAGAAATCGAGTTTTCTTGCTGGGACTAGGTCCCATCTTGGTATTCCCCTTACCAGCAAACATTCTATTTTTCTGAACTGATTGATCCCTGGTTGGGAAACTTTCATTGAAGTGCTCGTTGTTCCCACAATGGGTACAAAGCCAATTGTCTGGGACCGTGACATACTTGCTGTGGGGGTTGTAAGGAATTTTCTCCTTTTGGAACCCAAATCCCTTCCTCTTTCCACTGTTGTTCAAGTACATAGCAGTGACAGCATCTGTGGACCATGTCCAATTCAGTGATTTGTCAAGCTCAGATTTTAGTTTAGCCATTTCCGCTTGTAGTTGCCTATTTTTCTCAAGCTCACAGCAAAGACTTGTTTTGACACCGTTTAGTTCTTTTTCAAGTTTAATGTGCTTCTCACTAGCTATCTCTTTTCCCTTATCCATGCTTGAAGTACCAGGTTCTAATTTGAGTCTCTCAATGGTCTCTTCTAAGTCTGTGATTACTACTAAAAGATCATCTCTTTGTTGTTCAACAACATTAATTCTTTCGACTAGAGTATTCTTCTCAGTGTTCAGGTTCTCCATTGTCTCCTTTAGGTCTACTGCCACTACAGTTAGATCATCTCTCTCATCTTCTGCACTATTTATTTTTACAGCTAGTGTTTTCTTATCCTTTTCAAAGTTACTTATGGTGTCTTTTAGGTCCACAACTACCACCATCCGATCATCTCTATCATTTTCTACATTGTTTAGTCTACATGTTAATGATTCCTTTTTTTTTTCAAGCTCGCTTATGGTTTCTTTCAAATTAACCACGCACACAACTAAATCATCTATGGACTGCTCCGTTTCTCCTAGCTCTATGATTAAAGAATCCTTGTCCTCAATTAGACTGTAGTAACCATCAATAAGAACGTTTGCCAAGGATATTCATTTTTTTGAAGAGTAGGCTTTCAGATTTCTCTGAACATCCCTAAAGTTTACCTCAACATTTTCACCTTCTTCATCATCGTCGGACTGAGCCATTAGCGCGAACAGTGAATCATACGCCTTGGCCTCGTTCTCTACTGCCATCATGGAGCTGTTGTCTGCTTCTAGTTCCTCCTCTTATTCACTAGATGAATCTCCCCAGGCCGCCAGGGCTTGTTTTACCACATTATCAGTAGCACTCTTCCGACTGAACCGTTTATCAGGGACCTGGTTCCTCTTGGTAGTCTTTTCAGCATTGTGCTTGTAAGGCTCCTGCTTCAGTAGAGGACATTCCTTGATAAATGCCCCGTCTTTCCACACTTGTGGTACAAGTCGTAGTTTCTAGGCTTGCTTGAGCTGCCTCTTCTTGGTATCCAACCATTCCTTCGAACCATCTTCTGGAATCTCTTAGTGAGATAAGCCATATCATTATCATCTTCACTTGACTCATTCTTTTCAACTTGAAGAACCAGATTCTTCTCCTTCTTTGGTTCTCATCTTTCACTGTCTTTTTTCTTTTTCATCTCATATGTTTTTAGGTTTCCAACCAACTCATCCATTGTTAGAGTTTGCAAGTCTTTAGCTTCAGTGATAGCATTCACTTTGCTTTCCCAAGAACTAGGAAAAACACTTAGAATTTTTCGTACTAGTTTGTTTCTAGGAATGACCTCTCCTAAGGAGTGAAGCTCATTTATGATGGAGGTGAATCTAGTATGCATATCTTGTATAGATTCATCGTCCTTCATCCGGAACAGTTCATACTCAATAGTGAGCATGTCGATTTTGGACTGCTTGACTTGAGTCGTTCCCTCATGGGATGTTTGCAAGGCTTCCCAAATCTCTTTAGCTGATTGGCATGCTGAGACCCTGTTGTACTCATCAGGTCCTATACCGCATACCAGAATTTTCTTAGCACGAAAATTCTTTTCCACTGCCTTCCTATCAACATCGTTGAACTCCTTCCTGGTCTTTGTCACCAACAGACCTACTTCTCCAACCTTATGCATAGGAACGTGTGGACCATCACAGATGATGTCCCACAGTTCTGAATCTTTAGCCATTATGAAGTCATGCATACGAGTCTTCCACCACCCGTAGTATTGACCATTGAATCTAGGAGGTCGATATGTTGATTGTCCTTCTTCAAATTTTAGTGGAGCACCCATTAGAGATCCTTTCTAGGTGTTAACCTTTTAGAAAGAACCTGCTCTGATACCAATTGATAGTTTCTATGAATCCATCAAACTGTAGAGAGACCTGGTTCTCTACCAGTTTCCTCAGTGTAATATACGGAGACAGCAAGTAAAAGATATAAGGGATTTTTACGTGGAAACATCCCAACTCAAGGGGACAAAAACCGCGACCTACACTTGTAGGATTTCAACTTCACTAACTTGTAATCTAAACTATTACAAGTCACTTTGTAATGACTCTCTTACAAAGACTTAACACACTAACTTGTAATACCTATTACAAGCCACTTTGTCACTCACTAGTTACAAAGACTTTTCGCTTATGACTACACTAGTCACAACACAAACACACAAGGATTATGGTTTTGAGATTCCTAAAACCGTGCTTCTAGGAAAGCAAGTAGGATACAATGAAAAGCAAAAGACAAGATTACAACTCAACTAAAAACACACCTAACTACACGTAGTGAAACTGGTCCATCTTTGTGGAGTTGTCTTCTTGTTCTTGAAACACTTGAGCCTTCAATGCAAAAGCACACTTCAATGCTTGAGAGAATGTTTTTAATAAATGCTCAAGTGAATTTCTTGTTTGTCTCCAAAACAAGATATTATAGCCCTAGGACATCCCAAGGAGGATGCCCATACCTAGATAATACACTTCTCAACCAATGGGAAGTGACAGTTGCACTATTACTGCACTGTAGCATGTACAGTTGCAGGCAGTCACTTTTCTGTCACAGTTTTCCAACTATAGAGTTTACTTGTACTTCCGTCTGTGAGGATGTCAAGGGATCAGGTCCCTCAGCTGGTCCCTATGAGTTCAACAGTACACTGTCCAGAATTCTTGAGTTAAAGCTGACTGGTTGTGTTGGCTACGTATCAGGTCCTTTATCTTGTTCTTCACATGAACGTTTGTTAGATCATCAAAATAGAATACATCCCATCAGGGATGATTAAGATCATCTAAAAGGACCAGTTCAGAATTTACAATGAAAATAAAATTGGTTAGAAAATCTAGAACTTGTGTATATAACTAGATTAATTTTTGCTCAGTCTCATAGTGTAAATAGTATACTCTTGTGACATGTGTTAAAATGACTCATTAATCTCTAATGATATTTTTTCTATTTTGGCAAATTTAGACATGCACAAGAGGATTCTCAGTGAAGAACCTGGTTCATCAATGCTGGTTCAACTAGATAGCACGGTATGTATTCTACACTCTGCACAATTTGAAATACTAATATTTGAATCATGAGCATAGTCCTACCTAAGTCCAAAACTCTCTTAAACTTATCCAATAAAATTGAACAAGTTCCGTTCAAAAGAATCCTAACCAAATTAAATCACCTAGATTCTAGGGAAGACTCCACCGTGTATTCAAAACTAATATTTCAGTTAGATTAGACTTCTAATTGACTGATGAACCTGTCGTTACTCATTAATTACCCTTACCTTTAAATTGATCATCATCATCCCTGCCTTCATTTCATAATTCCTAACCCGTCGAAATTACTCTGCAACTTCTCTCCTTCTCCAAAATTCTACCTACCTATCTTCTTCCTTCAAGAACCAAGCACAAAATGACTAACCCTTATGATAACCTTGGTACACCCCCACCATGTTCCCCATCTTCCACTACTCCTCAACCTAAGAAAATATGAGTAAAAATGCTTGCTCGAAAAACTGTGGTCGGAGGTGTGCTTTCAAGGAAATTAAACGCATAATTACAAGAAAGTCAAGCCCAAGAACCTCAGAACTCTGATGACTCCTTCAAGTCTACGACTGAGGGGGAAGAAATTGTATCTTCCGATACTGAGCAGGTAACATCGGGTCCAAACACTACTACTGAGGTCATTTTGGCTGAAAATTTAGAAAATAGGTTTATATTGGTTGGGTCTGTGGTGGATGTAGAAACACCTAAGTCCAGAAGGAGAGGTGGTAAAACTAAAAGAGAAAAAGAAAAAAAGAGTGAGCGTGTGCAAAGTGATGGAAGGGGAGAAGGGAAAAGTGTGGTTGATTCTTAACCCACTTCTGAAACTAGTAGAATGTCTATCTGTGGAGTAAAGGCAGATAAAGTGGAAGAAGGTGGAAAGAAAACAAGGGGAAGTGGATCTAGAGAAGTTGCTGAAGGGTTGGTTAACCTTGGATGAAAGACAGATGAACCTGGTTCATCAGTTGAAGAAACCCTCGCAGATCTATTGAAAAAGGTAGGTGACAGTTACAGACCCAAGAAGAATAGAACTCCTAGACAAAGACCCCTAGAACTACTAGGGCTAACAAGAAAAGAAAGGCTGCCTCTTCTAACACTATTGAAATTCCTCTCCCAAGAGGAAGAGCCACAATGAGTCAGCTGAAACGAATTGAGGAAGAGTTGCAGAGAGCTTTAGAAGAAATCAAGAAGAAAATGATGGACAAAGGGAAAGAAAAGGTGGGAGAGCCTTTTGAGGCTGTTGATGTGGATGAGATTGACCTGGTACATCAAGATGAAAAGGTGACTGCTGAGGTGGAGGTTCAGACTCCCAAGCACAAGAAAGCCAAGACTTCTTCTAAGAAGTCTACTTCTGTATCAAAGTCTACTGAACCATCCACCCTGGCAAAGAGGACCAGGTCTGCAATGAAAACCAAACAAGTATAGATTGCTGTAGAAGAGGAATGGAGTGCAGAAGAGGAGGAGAATCAGATAGTGAAAAGGACAAGCTGGCCAAGTTTGGCAAACAGACTATTTTGAAAGGTAGACTCCTCAAGGATTTGGAGGAAGAAGTGATGGTACTGCTACTGGAGAAACTAAAGGTGCAAGGGTGGAAGGACATAGTCCTTCAGATGGATGGCAGATTGGCTAGGAGTGGAATTATTGAGTTCATGACCAATGCTGAAGTGAAGGATGGAAGAGTCACCAGCCTGGTGAAAGGGGTGCAAATTTCTTTTGATGAAAAAGAGCTGGGTGAAATGTTAGGTGTACCTTCTGAAGGGTACAATGATTATACAGAGCTTAGATGGCCAAGCTTAGACACCCTTCCTAATGCCCTGACTATCACCAGAAAATTCTGTGATAATGAAGAAGAAACTGAGCCCAAGGCTGTATACAAAAGTGAAATGAAGTCCCCCCACAAGGTATTGTTTGTATTCATCCACAAGTGTGTTCTGCCTAGGCAGGAAATGAGGCTCATTGCCAACTTCATGGACTTGGTTTTGATGGTATGTTTGGATAGTGGGAGGCAAATAAACCGGTCTGGATTTATTATCCAGCTTCTCGATAGGGTTATCAATGGCTCCAAAGCTCATACCATTCTTGCTCATTGTAAGGTGCCACTGAACAAGTGGGAGATGGCTACAAGTAAAGACCATTTTGGGGTCAACACTCTGATTGCTTGTGACTATGAGGTCCATGCCATTCCTAATAAACCTGGTTCATCTGAAAAGACACCAGTCAAATAGCAAGGTCAGAGCCTTGGTGCATGAGAGTGGGGAAAAGGATGCTGAGATAGCAAGGCTGAAGACACGGTTGGCTGAGGTAGAATCTGAGAGAGATGCTCTCAGAACAGAGCTCGCAAAGGAAAAGGAGAAGAATGATGGAATTCTTCAAGACATGCTTCACCTTCTCCAAGACAAAAATTAAGCCCCCGGTTCTTCTAAGCCTTAACTTCCTAGCCCAGTGTAGTACTTTCAGTGACCCAGTTCGGGATGTTTCTTGTTTCCTCATATTTTCAGTATTTTTTGTTTCTTTTTGTGGATTGTGGAAGAATCATATCGTCTATCAATGAAATTTGCTGTTTTTTGCTTTAATTGATTGTCTATTGATCACGCTCAACTGTGTCTAATAAAAGACTAAACGGGCGTTGCAAATATAATCCGGGGTATTATGCCCAGAGTCGAATCCCACAGGGAATTAACCTATCAATTGTTGTTGTTAGAGTACTAAATTCTTACTAGTCAACTTTTCAAAAGTTATGAATATTACTTGGTGGTGTGATTACTACTACAGCTAACTGAATCTATAAAACTAAGAGTAACTAACGAGGAGTTGTAAACAATTGGAATAAAGGTCTAAGGTAATGGTTTTCCCCGTTGCTGATTCCCCTAGTTGTATGTTTCCTATAGTTTTGACTTAGTTATCTCTATTAATCATGAACTCTCCAGTTATCATAAATCTCTCTCAAGCAATTATGATAATTTACTAGACGCACTCTCTCAAGCTACGCTAGCTAGATTCACATTACAGTTCACTTTAGATTGCACCTGAGGTATCGTTATCTCTAATCCAACCTCTAAACCCTCGGTTATGACTCTCGCCTATACTCCGGGAGTGATGTTGTTCAAACAACTACCTAAATATGCACTCTCTCTCAAGCAGATACATAATAAATAGGAACAACTAATTGATGGCCTTTCAATCAACTACAACAAGAACGTAGTTGAACAAATAGAGATTAACAACCAAATCAAAACTATATTAATATAACAATGAGTTCATCCCCAACGGGTTCCACCAAAACCTTAGGTTAAAAGATTTAGCTACTCATAACAATGATAAAAACTACAAAAGAATTCATAGTCAATGCTAAGAACAAAAGAGGAAGATATGGATTGATGCCCAAATTGCCTCATTGCCTCTTGCCCTTTGCTTTTCTTGTTCTAACTCTCAAAAACCTAATTCCTGGTCTCTTGGACGAATTGAGCCTTTTATAGTTTGTGTGGATTGGCCTTGGACTTCCGAAATTACCCTTCCGTTTGTGTTTCACGGGTCTGGACTAGCGCGGGCGCGCTAATCCCGCGCTAGTTGAGTTACATACTGCCTACGGATAGCTGGACTAGCGCGGGCGCGCTAATGCCGCGCTAGAGCCTGCGCTAATGGGGTTCTTCACTGCTCATCGAGTCTTCAACCTTTAAATCACCCACAAGGTACCCCATGGTCTATTCTACTCCAATTGTTGCCCGGATCACCATCATACGTTTCCGTTACGATCTTGTACTCCTGTGAAACACAAAAATCACCATTAGGGCCAATTTTATCATTATTTAAAGGCAGTAAAGCATCATTAAGTTAGAGTATAAACATAAGCCAAACTATACAATTTTAGTCCTATTATCAACACCCCACACTTAAATCATTGCTAGTCCTCGAGCAATCCGCTACACCTTACATAGACACGACCTTTTTAAGAAATTCTCCTAACTCATCACACCAAGAATATTTAATATAGACTAAGCACAAAAGCGTAACATCTTCACCTCAGGATTTGACTCACAAGTACCATGCATTATTCACATCTCACCCACTTACTCTAACATAGAGGTCACTGACACTACCTTTCCTTCATGAATCAAGTGCCCTCACACAACAAAAGAGAGTAGTTCCACACAATAAAATTTAAGAACACATAGGAACTTAAGATAGAAAGAATTCACTCACTCTCAGAAATAACATTCATGTGCCACAAAAGATGCACCATAGGCTTGCCCATAGTGTACTACTCTACTAATCGAGTTCGTTCATTCTAGGATCAAGTAAGACTTTATTTGGTTGTAATGTAGGTTGCGGGACGGGTAGGATATATTTAGATATAAGAGTGACTACACCTCCCTAAGCACTTTAATACATATACTTTAACATTCAAACTCCATACTTATGTCAAACCAAACTTCGCCTTCACATCAATGTATTTTACCCCATACATCTTTAAGCACAATTACATCAAGAGTCACCACTTATCAAGGCTATAGATTTTTTTTTCCACAACAATACAACTATTTTTTTCTTCCCTTTTTTTTTCAAGTGACTCTTAATTTTTCAAAACAGTGCACCTTTCTCCTTATTTCATTAGTTCCACTCAAAAGCCAAACCAACCACCCCACACTTTAACGGTTAGACAATTCGTAACAATTCAAGTGCTTATGAGAGGTTAAAAGGTTCAAATAGATAGTCCATTCAAACAATTGGGTAAGGCTTGTAATGTGGTTGCCAAAGAAATAGGATTACAGGCTCAAAGGGTTAACTAGGATACGTAACAATTAGGCGGGTAAAATATACATACTAGCTCAACAAAGAAACACCTATATCACTTCCAAGACTGAATTAAACTATTATTTCGCTTTGCAAACACACGGGGCAAGTTCTAGGCATTAAATGCAATACACACAATAACACTCAAACCTCACACACACATGGCACATAACTCACTCAGGATTGGATTCATAGACACTCTAGTCAAAGCAGTTAAGCAAATTTAAAATCATACAATTTAAGGTACATATACAAGAGTCAAAAACTGAACCTAAGTGTCACAACCAAAATACTCACTATTCTCAAGGCATAACAAAGTCAAGATATATTGCTTCAATTTAAAAAAAACAACACAATAGCTCATATTCCTAAATAAAAAACTAACTACACCCGGTTCAAATAAAACCCTTGGAAAAGAACTGCGGCACAAAGAAAAACCAAGGGGGTATTGCTACACTACCTAACAAAAGAAAATCTTTTTTTAGACTTAAATCCCTCAAGAAAATTGTCTAATAGATCCATCGTCGGGAAAAGTCCAATCTTTTCTATTTGTGTAAAAAATATTATTCCATTAAAATGACACAACTAAAATAGCATAGAAAGTCACACAGACAATCTTCTCACCCCACACTTAAAATTGTGCATTGTCCCCAATGCACACCCATACATACAAGAGGGTAAAAGAAACTCCCTGGTAGGCCAAAGGCCGAAGCACTAGCATCTCATGTGTACTCAGACTTCTCCCAGTCCTGGTCCTTCGTGCGGGTACCTCACACTTAGTTCCAACCAATGGTTTGTTGTTGCATCCTTCCAGTAGCTTTGCTTTCCACGCTCCTAAAAAAATAAAAAATCGACACTATAAAAATAAGAAAAAATAAAAATAAAAGAAAGTTGTTGCATCCTTCCAGTAGCTTTGCTTTCCATGCTCCTAAAAAAAATCAAAAATCGACACTACAAAAATAAGAAAAAATAAAAGAAAGCAATAAAGATGGGTTGCCTCCCAACAAGCGCTTGAGTTAACGTCGCGGCACAACGTGAATCACTTTTTGCCTCCACCTCGAGCTTATGAATTGAACCCCAAGTTTTGATTCAAGCTTATGATTATGGTCATGGGGTGGTGGAATGAATCTAACTAGCCCAAGGAAATAATATAGTGTTCTGCACTCCTTGGCCTTTGTATGAGGTATGTAATCCTGACTTTCTGGCAAGAAGAATTCCAGAATATATGCACCTTGTTCCTCATTCCTTGACTCTTCAATTGGTTCAAATGACTCTATTCCCATATCATCATCCAAACATAATGTGGAAAAATATTTGGAGTGTGAACCAATGCGCTCAAACACATGAACTTACGGACTTTCAACATCCTCAACACCAATCACACTAGAGTCAACTAAATACGTATCATCAATGTCCTTGGCTGGAGGAGTTTTTCTTCCCTCTAAGTGCAAAGGCTCAAATTCGAGATTCCTTTCCCAAAAACCTTGGCCTTCAAGAGCAAGTACCCACTCTGCCAAGTCTTCTCCATTAGCTTCATCTAGGTTCATGAGGCAAGCTAATAGAGTATCCTCAATGTTCGACTCCGAAAATAGCCCCTTGTTATGCAACAAGTACAACATGTTATCCGTGATCTGAAACGATTCAGCCTGTATTTGTGGGACTACTCTTGATATGGCCAAATTCTCCGCCGTGGTTGTTACCAGTCATATAAAATAAATTCAATATATGAATAAAATCAAAGAAGATTGACTACACTTAAGAATTTTGTATTTTCCTCCAACTATAATTGATAATACCGTTAATTCCCCGACAACGGCGCCAAAATTTGATCACTCTCATTTGTGTCTAATAAAAGACTAAGCGGGCATTGCAATATATGAATAAAATCAAAGAAAATTGACTACACCTAAGAATTTTGTATTTTCCTCCAACTACAATTGATAATACCGTTAATTCCCCGGCAACGGCGCCAAAATTTGATCACTCTCAACTGTGTCTAATAAAAGACTAAGCGGGCATTGCAAATATAATCTGGGGTATTATGCCCAGAGTCGAATCCCACAGGGAATTAATCTATCAATTGTTGTTGTTAGAGTACTGGATTCTTACTAGTCAACTTTCTCAAAAGTTATGAATATTACTTGGTGGTGTGATTACTACTACAACTAACTGAATCTATAAAATTAAGAGTAACTAACAAGGAGTTGTAAACAATTGGAATAAAGGTCTAAGGTAATGGTTTTCCCCGTTGTTGATTCCCCTAGTTGTATGTTTCCAATAGTTTTGACTTAGTTATCTCTATCAATCATGAACTCTCCAGTTATCATAAATCTCTCTCAAGCAATTATGATTATTTACTAGACGCACTCTCTCAAGCTACGCTAGCTAGATTCACATTACAGTTCACTTTAGATTGCACCCGAGGTATCGTTATTTCTAATCCAACCTCTAAACCCTCGGTTATGACTCTCACCTATACTTCGGGGAGTGATGTTGTTCAAACAACTACCTAAATATGCACTCTCTCTCAAGCAGATACATAATAAATAGGAACAGCTAATTGATGGCCTTTCAATCAACTACAACAAGAATGTAGTTGAACAAATAGAGATTAACAACCAAATCAAAACTATATTAATATAACAACGAGTTCATCCCCAACGGGTTCCACCAAAACCTTAGGTTAAAAGATTTAGCTACTCATAACAATGATAAAAACTACAAAAGAATTCATAGTCAATGGTAAAAGAACAAAAGAGGAAGATATGGATTGATGCCCAAATTGCCTCCTTGCCTCTTGCCCTTTGCTTTTCTTGTTCTAACTCTCAAAAACTTGATTCCTGGTCTCTTGGACGAATTGAGCCTTTTATAGTTTGTGTGGATTGGCCTTGGACTTCCGAAATTATCCTTCCGTTTGTGTTTCACGGGTCTACACTAGCGCGGGCGCGCTAATCCCGCGCTAGTTGAGTTACATACTGCCTCCGGATAGCTGGACTAGCATGGGCGCGCTAATGCCGCGCTAGAGCCTGCGCTAATGGGGTTCTTCACTGCTCATCGAGTGTTCAACCTTTAAATCACCCACAAGGTACCCCAGGGTCTATTCTACTCCAATTGTTGCCCGGATCACCATCATAAGTTGCCGTTACGATCTTGTACTCATGTGAAATACAAAAATCACCATTAGGGCCAATTTTATCATTATTTAACACACTTAAGGCAGTAAAGCATCATTAAGTTAGAGTATAAACATAAGCCAAACTATACAATTTTAGCCAATTATCATCTATATTTCTTTGATAGTTTAAATTCTTAGCTTGATTATTGTCGATTAATCCATGAATGCATTTGAGCCTCGGTGCCCATGAGTAATTTTTAAAATCTGGGATTCACATATTTTTTATGCAACTTTTTGATGATGCCAAAAGAGGGGAAAAGGTTGTGCTTTATACTCTGAACAGTGATGTTTATAACCTAATGAACATGGTCCTTGATGATAAGTGAAAATGTTCTAACATTGTGCTGATATTGGGCTAAGTTGAAACTGGGCCTAAGCTTATGGAAGCATATATTTTGTCATCATCAAAAATGGAGAATTTGATGGCTCAAGTGAAAGATAGTTTTGAAGATTGACAAAGGAACTCAGGCATGATCTAGGTCCATCCCTGGTGTACATAGACACGGGCAGATTCAAGCACGTGGGATGCACATGAAGGAGATAAACTTAAGTTGGCATAAGTAATATCTCCTGATCGAAAATGTTGCATAATTGATAAGGAGAAGCACTCCTTACTTAAAGAGAACATTATCAAAGATAAGGAAGGAGTTAGGAGTTGAGATTAACTAAAATTGTTCCACCAAGGAAGAGTAGCATTAGAACTCTAGTTATTTCTTCATCTACTAACTTTATATATTGCAGGATGTTCACATTTTACAGGTACGCACAAAAGAAAAAGTTAAATGTGAATTGAGAGCAAAATAGCAATGCATTTTGCAAGCAATTCGTGTGAGATTCAAGTGTGCAAACCTGAAGCTACTTGAACCATATAGAAGAACCAGTTCCAAGCGTCTGTCTTTTATTCTAGTTCAATTGTAGTAGTAGGTATTTTCATATTGTATCTTTCAGCTTTATCTAGAGGCAATTGTAATAGGTACTAGGTGTATTCAAGTTAGAGTTAACTTAAAGTTGTCGCAACAGTCAGAGGTTGTTTGCTACAAGGGATTAAAAGTTAGTCCTAGGTTTACTTTTGTAAATGTAGTGTTTGGCTCAGTGATTTATTAAAGAGTTTGGGAAAATCTCTGGAAGTAGGTCGTGGTTTTTTCCACCTTTTGAGCTAGGTGTTTTCCACGTAAAAATCCTTGTATTCTTTAATTTTTGTACTTATTATTCCGCAACAGTAGTATTAGGAACACATAGAAGAACCAGATCCTTCTATAATCTGTGCACACGAAAAATTGGACACCACACAAATCATCCCCTCTCTTGTGTGGTATTGAAGTTTAAAACATCACTTTCGTATGATTTAGATTTATCTTTTTGAATGTTTAATCTTATATAGACTTTATTCTTGAGTCAAACCTTGGTTAATATTTTTCTACTCGTGTGATTTATTTTTTCTTTGTCTTTGCTTAATTTCTTTTACCGTGCTATAGAGTAGTTGATGGATCTATACTCTAGCAATCTTTCATGTTTCTTAATTCATCACCATTTAAACAGTAAAACTGTCTAGAGAGTAGATAGTTTTGCTAAGTCTTATAAAGTATGTATGTTATTGCATTCTACTTTTACTAGTGTATTTTATACGATATTTAAAAAATACCAAAAATTAACTGAACCGTACAGATACTGAATAGAAACCAACATGATTGGACGATTTCAAAAAATGTAATTTTGGTTATACATAAGAGAATAATCAAAAAATTGGTATGGTACAATTTTTATAAAAAAAATCAGCTGACCCGAACCATTGACACCCCCTAAAGGGTACACTGAAAATTTATTGATTAAATTAGCTAGGTGTTGTTTACCGTGGATTCAATGTCCTTTTCAGTTAGCTAGATCGTTACAATTTGCTTAGCACTTCTGCTGATAGTAATTTGATCAATCTTGGAGCAAAATTTAATTAAATTTATTTGTTTTCAAGTTAAGATTGAAAGAAATCTTGCTTTGTTCGCAGGTCTTGAATTGGCATTCACAAAAAATGCTTCCACTTATCATGGAAGCACATTCACATGTATTGAATGTTGATTCACCAAATTTTATCAACTCCTCAAGCAGCTTCCTTTTTACACTTGTTAAATGATTGTAGGTATCGGGAACTATTTTCTGGACATCTTCCTTTACCTGCTTTATTTAATGTCGCAAACAGATTTTCGTGAAACTCAATCGTCAAGATTGGTCAATTATGTATCGAACCTCCATAATTTCCTTTCAATAAAATGTTCTTTATTCAGCAAAAGAAAAAAAGAAGAAGACTGAGATACTCAAAAACTATAAAAGTGGCATATAATTCATTCTCCTTTATGTACAAAGCGCAAAAGAAAACTTTTAGTGAAAAACGAGTAAGAGGGACATCGAATATGTGTACGTGTTAACAACAACGGAAGATTTTTTTGTAGAATCTGTTCCAATCAATTGCTCGAATCCGATTTCGTCTCTCTTGGAAACGAAATTCTTGTTCACGAACTAAATACCTTCTTCTTGCTTTTAGTATGTTTCCTTTTGAAGTAGGGAGAATTTCTCAGTCGTTCTTTTCAAAGAAGGGGAGCGTTGATTTATGGAGAAGGGAAGTTATCAGAGAAAAAACTACCGAGAAAACTAACCCACGCTTCCACTTACTTTTCAATGTGCGGTAGTATTACTTTAGGAGTTAAACCTTCCCCAGGTAACTTCCCTTAATCATATCTCCTTTAAAAGACAGGCCGGGTCAGTCCATATGGGCGACCCGCGACCCAAACCCAATATCCAGCATCTCCCACTTCGCACATAATGGGCTAGACCCAAATAAGTGCCATGCGAATAACACACGTAATTCATACTGGTAAATAGATCGTGCAACATGGGAGCATTAACATCTACATTATTCTTACACCCTTTAAGGATGTTTAATAGCTCTATGTAGAAATCCAATCACATGCGGAAAGGATTCACTACTAACATGAGGATCTTATTACTCGCTATACCCCAGACATTACCCACTACTCCAGTAGCTAGTTATCCGATCCCTCATCCTCGAAAGAGTTGAACTCGAGTTCATATTTAACTTTGCATCCACAATTACACCCAATACCCTCATGGTAAGTGTAATGGTCGACCTATGAATACAAGTTAAATCATTAAATTTTAGTCGTCTTCTCTTTCTACTCGAATCTTTTCATTCCAAATCAACTGCTTTCCTAGACATGCACTGCATTACCGAATCAATCATGGCTATTAGTGGCATGCTAAAGTAGCAACACTGATTGGCACTTCAAGAGACAGTAAAAGGTCAAAGGGTATTACAATAAAAGTTACTCTAACTTCTTTGGAATCTCACACAATGAAGAATCGGGGATTCATTCTTCCATTATCCCATGGTCGATAGCACACGTGGTATGAAACACATGTCACGGTGTTCTCACCTTATAGTGGCGCGTGTGTCTTATTGTTTTAATCATCCAACACCGTACAGATCTTGGTCTAGACACCTTCAAGTGTCTAACCCGAGTTTCTCACTTCAATAATCCCCAAACCATCTTCTTAGAGAAACTCGTATCTGGCTTACAGAACAAGTCATAATCGAATAGTGAAATTTGTAAGCTGTCACGAACGACCTCTACAAGTAAATATAACCCCGCATTATCCAAGGTTCTATAAGGTCTCATCTCTTCACGATTCTTAACGCAAGAGGCGATTGCTCGTGTGAGAGAGCCAATCTCGCGACTTGTTCGACACACTTTATCAACAAAATATTCATCACATGCATACGAGATATAGCTAAATTCAAGAGTCAAATATTGATGAGCATATTATAATACTAAATTCATTTTACAATACATAAATATGTTCATATCCTTCGCAAAACTAGAGCCATAACATGTTTCTCAAACAGGTCTCTAGATATCGCCTTTGTAAAAGGATCAGCTATCATGCTTCGCGTAGGTATGTACTGTAAATTTATCTCTCCACTTGCCACCATGTCTCTTACAAAGTTATACTTGATGTCAATGTGTTTGGTCTTGCTATGATACTTTGGATCTTTTGTATATGCAATAGCCGCTTGACTATCACAATAAAGAGTCATGGGACCCTGAGAGTTCTTTGTAATATTCAAATGCTCAAAGAATCTCTTCAACCAAGCAGCTTCTTGTACTGCAGACGCACAAGCCACGAACTTAGCTTCCATTGTTGAAAGGGATGTGCAGGTTTGTTTCTTACTTTTCCATGATATAGCACCACCATTAAGTAAGAAGGTATAACCGGATGTCGATTTTCTATCATTCGGATCACCAGCCCAATTAGCATATGTATATCCTCTCAAGTATAAATAATTTCCACCATAACATAGTGAATAATCTGCAGTTCCCTTCAGGTATCTGAAATTTCTCTTCACAACTTTCCAATGATCTCTTCCAGGATTGGATTGATACCTGCTAACCAGACCTACGGCATAACAAATGTCTGGGTGAGTACACATCATAGCGTACAGCAGGCTCCCGACAACACTTGAATATGGAACTCGAGACATGTCTTCCTTTTCATTTTCAGTCTTGGGACACATTTCAAGGCTTAAAGTTTCACCTCTCGCTGTAGAAGTATCCATGGATTTGCAACTATTCATGCGAAAACGCTCCAAGATTTTCTTTATATAAGTTTCTTGAGATAGACTCAATAACTTTTTGGAACGGTCTCTTTGGATCTTAACTCCAAGGATATAGTCTGCCTCGCCCATATCTTTCATGTCAAAAGACGTTGAAAGCCATGACTTGACAGTTTTCAAATACTCCAAATTGTTTCCGGCCAATAAAGTATCGTCCACATAAAGAGAAATAATTACAAACATCCCATTGGACTTCTTCACATAAATGCAATGGTCTTCATTGATCATGGTGAAATCATATGAGATCACCTCCTTGTGAAATCCCAAATACCATTGCCTTGAAGATTGCTTCAGACCATAAATAGATCTTTTCAATTTACAGACCTTCTTTTCTTGGCCTTTAACGATGAAGCCTACAGGTTGTTCCATGTAGATTTCTTCGTTCAGTTCTCCATTGAGAAAAGACGTCTTCACGTCCATTTGATGCAATTCCAAATCTAAACGTGCAACAATAGCCAAAAGTAAGCGAATTGAGGTAAACTTCACAACTGGTGAAAATGTTTCTCATAATCTATTCCAGCTTCTTGAGTAAAGCCTTTTGCCACCAATCGTGCCTTGTATCTTTCTATTGACCCATCCTCTTTGTGTTTAACTTTGAGAACCCATTTGTTCCCAATGGCTCTACGCCCAGGCGGAAGGTCAACTAGATCCCAGACTTTGTTGGTTTTCATGGACTCTAATTCTTGTTTCATTACTTTCATCCACTCATCTTTCCCAGGGCTTGATAAAGCCTCAGTCACTGACTTTAGCTCATCCATTTCTGTCGGAGATACCAAGAAAATATAATCCTCAATTTCATAAGTACGTTTGGGTATATTTTTTCTGGCACTCTTTCGTAGTTGAAATTCAGGTTCGTCAGAAGGATTTTGGGATTGTGAGTTCCCACTCCCACTCGGATCAATAATAAGATCTTGATCAATTTGATTATCAACTATGTCAGAAGACACTTGCTGACTATCTGAGTTCAACATTTCATAAAGAGGCTCACTATTCTTTACCTCGCCCTTTTTTGGAAAATCATTTTTCAGAAATGTGACATCTCGTGATTCAATCTCACTAACACTCCCATCCTCTAATTCACCAATGAACACATACCCTTTGGAGTGTTCTGAATATCTTATAAAGATACATTTCTTGCCTTTTGGACCAAATTTACCAAACTTGCTAAAAGAATCTTTTACATATGCAGCACAACCCCAAGGTCGTAAATCCTTTAAGTTCGGTTTATGACCAGTCCATAGCTCATAAGGAGTGGAAGAAACTGATTTAGAAGGAACTTTGTTCAATATGTAAGTTGCAGTCAATAACGCATCTCCCCAAAAAGAGATAGGTAAATTTGCCTGCGCCATCATGGACCTTATCATGTCCAGTAGTGTTCTATTCCTCCTTTCTGGTACACCATTTTGTTGAGGTGTGTACGGAATAGTTAACTGTCTGGTGATTCCCTTTTCATTGCACAATTCTTCAAATTCTTTTGAAAGATATTCACGCCCTCTATCGGTTCTTAGGGTCTTAATCCTTTTGTCTAATTGATTCTCAACTTCATTCAATTTTTTTTTAAAGTTTCAGATTTATGAGAAATCAAATAGACATAACCAAAGCGCATGAAATCATCAATGAACGTAATGAAATATAAAGCACCAGACCTAGCCCTCACATTCATTGGACCACAAATATCAGAATGAATTAATTGCAATGGAAAATCGGCTCTCTTAGCCTTTCCAAATGGTTTACGTGTAATCTTTCCGGCAAGATAATTTTCACAAGTTGGCATTTTAATTTTAGAGAAAGAACCCAAATGTCTTTCCTTAGCCAATCTATTCATTTGATCCTGCCCTATGTGACCTAATCTTGCATGCCATGTAATAACATCAACATCATTTTTAGTAGAATAACATGCCATAACACAACGATCAACATAATAGTTATACGTAGAAGGATTACAATCTAACACAATAAAACCATCATAACGATGTCCAAAACTATAAAAAAACATTGTCTTGAGTAATTCTAAGACCACTGCGACTAAAGTTCAAATTGAAATCTAAATCTAGAAGAACAGACACAGAGACTAAGTTTCGTCGAATATCTAGAACATAAAGGACATCATGCAACATCAAAGATCGACCACCACACATGTCCATTCTACAAGTGCCTATCCCTTTGACTTCAAGCTTTGCATTATTTCCCACAAATACATGCTTTGATCCAGGTGAAACTCGACGAAACTCTATGAATGCTTCTCTATCATGGCTCACATGGTCGGTGGCCCCTGAGTCTACAATCCACACAGGATAAGATCCAGTTAGTAAAATAGTGCTAGAAACATATATAACACTAAGAGATGCTTTTTTAAATGCTACCTTTTTCGGCTCAGTGCACTCACGAGCAAAATGCCCTGGTACTTGGCAATTGTAGCATTTCATCTTGCTCTTGTCTTTCTTCTTATAAAACCTTTTTCCTTTCTTGAAATGTGGCTTGTTTCTCTTGCGCTTGAAGCTTGATCTCTTTGTACCACTTGATTCTGCCACAAAGGCATTAGGTACAGCTTTAGCAGCACCAAGCCGCTCGTCTTCAAGCTCCACATGACGGGCAACATCAACAAAAGTTTTGATGTTATCATTGTGGGTCAAGTTAAACTTCAAATGTTCCCAATTATTAGGAAGAGACCGAATCACTGCCTGAACCTGCTGCTCGTCAGAGAGAACATGGCCAGCACCTTTGAGTTGAGCAATCATATTTGACATCACTCTTAGCTGTTGTTTGACACTGTGATCATGACGCTTTTTGTACGTGTCAAACTTGATTGTCAGCTGTCGAAGGTGAGTCACAGTTGTACCACCATATGCCTCTCTTAAATGTGCCCACATGGCTTGAGCAGTAGGAAATTGCTCACATTCATGGATGAGATCATCAGTAACATAACTTACAATAATTCCACGTGCAGTGGAATCTTTCTTCTTCCAAATATTGTAAGTTTCCAGATCCCTCCTGTGTTGGGCAGTGTTACCCTCCTCTGGGTGACTCATAGCATGGTCAATGCTTTCAAGAGCATCTTTCTCTTCGAGTACATACCACATTTTACGACTCCAGATGTCGTAAATTTCACCATTCAGTTTGTCACCCTTGTTCAAGTCAGCAATGATACTTGCCATGTCTGTTATTAGAGACAATATTACAAGTTTAACTCATCAATATATACTTCATTTAATTTATGCATGTGATTACACACTCAAGTAAATTAATTATAATATTAATTCTACATTTAGTATAGAATCGAACGGTCACTACGTTTTCATTCATCATCTATATCTAAATATTTTAATTAATATTAAAATCACTTCTTAGTGTGTACTTTATTTCAAGTCTCAATCTATTACAAAAAATAATAATAAACAATGTATGTAACCGGTGATACAAATAACATAATATAAATTTCATTAAGATAAACACATAATAACATTTACATGTTTGCCAGGACATCCATATACCAATCGAACACTAACTCTTGCTCATATAGGCAAAAAGGTGCACTAGGCCAAACATCATAATACATTTGAGTTAAAATTTCACCCCAAGGCTCTCGAAGAGAGTCCGCTAAAATAGCTAATGCTTCCCAATCAGTAATTTTTACGTAATTAGCCAATTCAGCTCTTTTTATCTTAAAAAGGTGTACATGTTCAGGAATGGAAACATCAGGGCCCATTTTAAATTTCGTAAACTCCCTAAACTTTTCTCTCTCCCTTCGTTCAGCCCTTCGATCCCTTAACTCATTTTGTCTCGCCCTTGGGACATTCCTGATGACTTCAGGCTCCGAGTCTGAATCATTATAGAAATAAGTCCTGCGACGACGTACCCTTCTACGTTGTGCCCTTCCTTGACTTCGAGAACTCCCACTTGGAGTAATTCGAACTTGTCCCTGTTTAGCCATATCTGAAATAGGACCAAGGAAACAATGATAATGGCTACAACCATCCAATGTGACAACATATGTCACAATAACTCGTAGAAGTATATCAATGTAAGGGATTAATGCTAAACTAATTTTTTATATTAAGAAAATATTAAAATATATTAAGGCCATTGAAGTTTTTATTGACATTACTTTAAATAAGTAACAATCCATATTCTGGTTTTCAACAATCATTCGCTATTTTAGAATCTTATCCTAAACAAAAGATTCTGTAGCTTTTTACCTTCTTTTTATTGAGAACCAAAACAAACAAACAAAAAAACTAGAAGGCTAGTATTTACAAAGATTCTATAATTTTGTTGTCTCTATAGAACTAATTGATATTGGTTATTAATTGTGTTTCTGTTTTATCGTCAACAGAAAAGAAAATATTTCAAAGTTTTGAATTTGGTGTTAGCCTTTCGGCATTCCTGTTAACAACATGCACACAAGAGTATATCATTATTTCAGTAGATGGTTATCTCCAGCTTTTCTGCAATTCTTGAGTAACCATTGTTGAATTATGTGCAGATATTTGTGTTCAACTACATAAATATGCAAATTAATATAATGCCTTTAATATGACATGGTATATCTCAACTTGAATACAGAGCCACATTAGTTCCTGTTAACAACAGTACTCATAAACCATTATGGATACTCATAAATCATTATGACTTCAAAAGGGATATACTGCAAAGGGAATTCCAAGAAAACATCTTTTGGGACTTTTCGGTCATAAATAAATAGGAAATAAAAAAAATTTGAAATTGTTTCTGCTTGTTTCCCCCAAGCCGTAGTCAAAAAATGTTTTTGCTTGTCTGAAACAAAAAATTTCTGCTTGTTTGAAATTGGAAATATAAAGTTGTTACTACTTGTCTTTTTAACCTCTTTTTCCAAGATCAAGATGTGTTCTCTAATCAAAAGAACACAACTATGGCTTCTGATACCATTTTTAGTAAAAAACGAGTAACAGGGACATCGAATATGTGTACATGTTAACAACAGCGGAAGATTTTTTGTAGAATCTGTTCCAATCAATTGCTCGAATCCGATTTCGTCTCTCTTGAAAACGAAATTCTTGTTCACGAACTAAATACCTTCTTCTTGCTTTTAGTGTATTTCCTTTTGAAGTAGGGAGAATTTCTCAGTCGTTCTTTTCAAAGAAGGGGAGCGTTGATATATGGAGAAGGGAAGTTATCAGAGAAAAAACTACCGAGAAAACTAACCCACGCTCCCACTTACTTTTCAACATACGGTAGTTTTACTTTAGGAGTTAAACCTTCCCTAGGTAACTTCTCTTAATTATATCTCCTTTAAAAGACAGGCCGGGTCAGTCCATATGGGCGACCCGCGACCCAAACCCAATATCCAACAAAAACATTTTACATTATTAGTTTGACGCTTAAGAAGCCAAAAAGAGTAAAAAGCGTGTTAGGACAAACTAATAGAGTAATATTGTTTGGCTTCTAGTCGGGCGTTTCTACGTTGACTGATTACGCCTAACTCTAGGTTGAATTCGCTCTAAAAATTGTCCCTCACCTTCCTTAGACATGTTTTGGGACTATTTATAGGCTAGGATTGAAGTCTTTCAGTCCAAATCTGGGTTGGAGTCTTTTAACCCACGACTTTTAATTACCGGGCTATAGACCTCGCGAAGCAAGGGTTATAGCGCGGTCAACCTGGCTATAGACCTCGCGAAGCCTGGTCCGTAGCACGGTCAAGCTGGCTATAGACCTCTATAGCACGGATTGGGTACTTGGCATTTTTGTGCTCTTTTCTTGCATTTTCGTTCTCATTTTGTGCAACTTTCATTCGTCTTTGTCTTCTGATGTTCCTACACATAAAACTACATAATTTAGTTCAAAAACATAATTTAGCTCAAAGATCGTACAATTAACCACCAAACTAACCAACATATAAGGCGAGTAATGTACTAAAAGTATAACATTTTGGCCAACATCATTGACCAAAGACAAATGAAATTCTCTCAATGTGTATTGTGTAACAACAGTTAAAATAGACAGCCAGCCGATTTTCTTATTTTATTTTGTTGAAATTATTGTCATGACTCATGATCAAGGCCAAAATAGTCATCTTCTTCCGAGCATTTGTGATTTAGAAATTTTCGTGATCAATAGAAGTATTTGAGATTTATATATCATAAATCCGAGCGTGACTTTCATTACTACGTGTCACCAACTCACCAATATATTTAATATTATTTACTTAAAAGCGAAATGAAAAAACAATATATGCAATAACAAATGGAATTTAGATGAAGTTTCGAAATTAGTTAATCTAGCCCTAATAGTCAGACAAGGGTTTGCACAACCTTTTTGTCTTTGGTTTCGGACAAGTCACAACAATTCCACAATTTTGATTACCCAGAAAAACCTTGGACTTAGTATAATTGTGAAAGATTTGCTGAATATTCTAATTCTTTGGTCACGTCCAAAAGACACGGCCATGACAAAGTAAGAATATTTAAAGGGAGAGAAAGAAGAAAAGAAACTGCAACTACCTTATTCTAAGAGTGTATTTAGTATAACCAAAGTTATTTTTTATGACCATGTATTTCATGAAAATGTTTTTAATGAAAAATATTTTTTGGTGTTGCATTGATGAATGAAAAATATTTTCTGAATATTTATAAACAATAATATTAATAAATCAAAGGGTATTCTGATCTTCAGAAGTCACTTATCATTGTCATTCAGTTTGTAGACTGTTAACCTTTTGATATATTGTTGTAGCTACAAGAACTTGCAATATGATTAGGATTCTGGAATTTGGTTAATACACCTATTCAAGAGCAACAGAATGTTACTACAGTAGTAAATAAAATAGTTGCCACAGAGCACGAGGTACAATAACAACAAACAAAACCTAATATATTTTTACCAGGTGGGGTCTAGGGGAAAAGCACGAGGTAACAGGCCCAAATATTTGTGAACTTAGACCAGGGGTGTGCAATGCAAAAATAAAAAATCGTACCTAAAGGAGAAATTGAGTGAAAGGAAAATATATCTAACACTTTTGGTTTTGCAGTGGTATTTACAGAGATCGAAATTTTAATGGATTAAGTTAAATCCTAAATTTAAGATATTATAAGACTCTTAAAATTCTAAGAGTCTATCAGGCTCTAACACACACTTATATAAAGGAATATATATTCCTGGGAAAAGGGGTCTCAAAAATCCCATAAATTCTCGGGATATTCACAAAGCGATCAAGGCATACAATAATGTCATGATTAATAGATGTTCTTCTTGATAATTAAATACTTCAAGAAGAATATCAATACAAAGATTGACTTTCATGGAGATTAAATAATCCAGATTACAGAGAGGTCCGTATCATCCTATGTTTGAGAATACGCTGATCCAGCCCTCGAATAACGGAGAACAATTCGGAGGAAGAATCAAGGGATAAATAGAGTTATAACCCGCGATATTTATCAATAAATCACTTTATTCTTTTGTGGTTGCAGTTTATTTTTCGTATGTTGAAAATTTATTGCAAACAAATTGGTACGCCCAGTGGGACCAGTTCTTCCCCTCATCTCTTCCTCTTGTAAATCGAAAATTCCAAGTTTCAAAATTATTTGTTGCGATGGTCGAGTACTTCATGTCTCGTCTTCAAGTTTCGGCAAGTCTACACCCTGACAAACCTTGAAGTCGGGGGTACTAGTAGACATCAAAATTTTAAAGGATCAAGCTAAATCTTAGATTCAAGATACTACAGGACTCTTAAAATCCTAGGAGTCTATAAGAGTTTCTTGGAAGTTACTCTAACCTAAACCCTAACGCACACCTATATAAAGGGATACATCTTTTCTTGAGGAAAGTCTCAAAAATCCTATAAATTCTCGGGATATTCACAAAGGGATCAAGGCATAAAATAATGTCGTGATCAATAGATGTTCTTCTTGATAATCAAATACTTCAAGAAGAATATTCATACAAAGATCGACTTTCATGGAGATTAAATAATCCAGAGAGGTCTGTATCATCCTATGTTCGAGAATACGCTGATCCAGTCCTCGAATTACGGAGAACAATTCGGAGGAAGAATCAAGGGATAAACAGAGTTACAACCCGCAATGTTTATCAATAAAATCACTTTATTTTTTTGTGATTATAGTTTATTTTTCGTATGTTAGAAAATTTATTGCAAACATTATTAACTAAATAAATTGAGCCAAAGAGAATCACACGACACGCAATATATATATAAATCTTTTTTCTGTTTTGACACGGGATTTCAGCCTTGGGCTTGTATATTGTCACAAACAGTATAGAAATGGAAAACTGGCATTGCATGATAATTTGTTCCAACAATTGGTACAAAAGAGCCAACTCCTTTGTATTTGGCACCCGGTAGCCAAAAATATGCTTTGTCAGTATATCCAAGTGAATATCACAGTAATAATTTATGTATAATAGTATATAACAAATAATAATGTATATATCAAAGTGTGTATCAAAACTTTATAAATAGTTGCACCAAAAAAAAACTTTATAAATAGTCAGAATACCTTGCTTGTATAACACACTGTAGAATCATATTGTGTATCACAATGTTTATCAATATGATGTATTAAATAGTTCTAATTGATTCTTTTTCTTGGTAAAACATGTGTGTTACATGATGATCTCGGTTAATGTGCATAGGTGCAATCTTTAACAAGTATAACATTACGTATCTTTTAGAAGTGTAACATTGATATACAATTAGGATGCATTTTGTACGGGTCAAAAATTATTTCTCATATGATCAAATCATGTTAACATTAAGGAGGCACTCCCAGACTGCCACGTGTCATCACTACGACTTCAACAAAGACCTGCCCAAGGTCGGAGTGGTCCCTGAAGCGATGAAGGGTGCAGCCGAAAAGTCAGCGAAGATCAAGATCGAGAAGTCATCATAGATCAAGGTCGAGGTCGAGCATCTTAGACAAAGTTATAACAACTAGTTTTAGGACATGACACAAAAGGGAATATTCTAGTGGATATACTCTGTACCGGTGCTATTAGGGTTCCTTAGGAATATGTTCCCTATAAATAGAAAGAGACACAATGATAGGGGACATAAGATATTCACTTGTAAGAAAATACATTGACTTTATAGAGAGAATCTGGCCATATTACAAACATACGAAAACAACCTTTTTACTAAGATTCTTGTCTAACTTTTTCACTTGATCCAAGAACAATTTGAATGTTCAAAGGCTCATCAATCATTCATCACTGTCAAAAAGAATATCCACAAATCTCACCCCTCTTCGGGTGACTCACACGTTCTTATTTACTTAAACGCCATTAATTGTCATTTATTACTATTTAATGCTATCTTCTACCTATTTGGATCATTGAATATTGTTAGTGTTGCTCACATATATTGCCATTCAGTTAACCATATATACTCTCTGCCACTGTCACGACCCAAATTTTCCTCCGTTGGGTATCGTGACGGCACCTAGTTTCTACGACTAGGTAAACCTAAAACTTGCGGAGAAATAAAAGCAATATAATAATTGAAATAGAAAAGAAGAAGAAGACACATAACTCAGCCGCTCGGCATATACAATTTCACTTCCCAAAACCCGGAATGCCACGACAATCACAAGCTCTGTACAAAATATAGCTCTATACAAGGAAGTAGCAGAAATACATAAGTCATCTATGACTATACTAGAGTAGAAAGGGGACTCGTGGGATTCTGCGGACGCAACAGAATTACCTCGCGGTCTCCTGGCAGCTGCTAGAGCGACTCCTAGCCACGATAAAGGGTGCTGGTACCTGGATTTGCACATGGAAAACATGCGCATGAAAGGGCGTGAGTACTCCACAATTGGTACCCAGTAAGTGTCAAGCCTAACCCAGTCAAGTAGTGACGATGTCAGGTTAAGGCTCTACTGGATTTTTATAGTAAAACAGTCTAAATATTGAGCAGAGAGATATAATAAGCTAAGGAAAAAACAGTAGAACAATAAGCTGGAAGAAAATAGCAAAAGGGAGCCCTCGACTCAACACAATGTATCTCACAGTAGCAGATATGCAATGCAGTACAGGGGAAAAGCTCCCGGAATCTAGTACGTAGTCCCAATTTAAATATGCGATGCAGTACAGGGGGAAAGCTCCCGGAATCTCGTCCGTAGTCCCAATTTAAATATGCGATGCAGTACAGGGGGAAAGCTCCCGGAATCTCGTCTGTAGTCCCAATTTAAATATGCAATGCAAATGAATACCAAATACAGTTTATTTAAATAGTTCAGGAAGAATCACAGGCAAATACGGATAAAACTACCTAAACATGGTGCAAATAGTAACAATTAGGGGAAACTCAAGTAAAACAGGTAGGCATGCTTATTCCTAAGCTAAACTACACAGTTAGTACATGAAACAATGAAATAGGGATAAAATGATTTATGTCATGAAAGGAAAAATGGAGTTTTAGCAACAATAGCCCGTGTATGCACTCGTCACCTCACGATCAACGCCGCCCATATAACAAAACCGGTATCAAACAACCTAAGGGGGGAGGGGGGGGGGGAGGGAGTCCCCAACACAGAGTTTGGCAAGTCACTCACCTCGACTGCGCTAATCAACTCAATACCACGCTCTTGCCACGAGTATCCGACTCCGAATGGTCCAAATCTATTCAATTCGATTGCATAATGTAAATATCACTTTAAGGAATCAAAATAGCTAATATGTTCGAAGCTAATACGCGAAATTAGGAAATTTGCCCAAAAAAGTCCCACGGGCCCACGTCTCGGAATCGGGTAAAAATTATAAATTACGAACACCCATTCGCTCACGAGTCTAACCATATAAGAATTACTCAAATTGGATATCAAAATCCTAATCCAAACACAAGAATTCGACCTAGGAACTTTATCCCAATTTTCACCAATTTTCCACCATAGTTTCGAATTTAAAGGATGGATTCGGGAGTATAATCATGAAAATTAGTCTAAATCGAATAGAAATCACTTACCCAAGTTGCCCAGGTGCAAATCTCCCCAAAAATCGCACTTCCTGAGCTCTTAAGTTCAAAAATGTGAAAAATGGCTTAAACCCCCGATTTGGGTTTTTAATATTCTTCCCAGGTGAGTGTTCTATGCGTTCGCTGAAGGAGCATCGCGAACGCGAAGAGTAAAAAACACGTGCCCAGATATTTGACCTATGCGAACGCGATCCAGGGCCTGCGAACGCGAACCTCCGCTTCCTAACCCTATGCGAACGCGGTCCCAGAAATGCGAACGAGAAGGGTAATGTCACGACCCAAAATCCATAAGGTCGTGATGGCGCCGGACACCACTGTCAGGCAAGCCGATCATTAAATGGTTAAGTTAAATTTCCTGTTTTAGCATTTTTGAAATCATTACCTTTCACTTTATTACATAATAACTGAATAAAATTCACTAAGTAAATACGATAGTTTAATATTCCATTTTAATAAAATACATCCTAACACATCCTAGAACTCGGTGTCACAAGTGCATGGGCAAATTTCTAAGAATCAAACTGATACTACAATTCTTGTCTGAAATACAATTGGAAAAGGAATTTAAAATAAAAATAAATACATCTGAGGGAGACTCTGTCAGCTGCGGATCGCCTCCGGATGATGCAGCTCGCCTAAGTCTCCAAGCCAGCGATGTGAAAGTACCTGTGCAATAAAAATACACAGCAAGTGTAGTATGAGTACGAAAACAACGTGTACTCAGTAAGTATCTCGCCTAACCTCAGAGAGGTAGTGACGAGAGGTTGAATTAGACACTTGCTAGAAGTCAATTTAGTATAATCAAGTGAGACACTAAGCGGGAATATCATAGGCAATTTAATAAACTCAGGGATAAGTAATATCAACTTCTTTCACATTTAACACTTTAAATCTTCGTCATTTCAGTTGGCAATTTAAAACTTCATAGGCCAATAAGCATGTAATAATTACAGAAAATACGCAGCAATATCATGCGCAAGAAATGCCGAGGGTCGAATGGCACGGACCAACAATAATAAAATATGCACTGCCGAAGGGTCGAACGGCTCGAACCATAGATGCATCTATTTCCCCCCGCTCGCGAATCGATCATGCGACGCGGTCATATATAAATAATAGGGTTATCCTGCTCGTGAATCATACATACGACTCAGGAACCCATAGATACACATATTCACACAATAAGTTCACATTTTTATCAAGAAAGCAGTTACTCAAGAAAGTGGTAAAAGTCTCTTTCTAAATGATTAAGAAAGGTAAACGCTAACCTTCTTAGGTAATAAATTGCTAATTTGATAGCATTAACAGTCTAATATTATTGGCAAGATCACAAGTACAACACGTAAGGTATGCTAGTGGGTCCTATACTATCCGGACACAAGCATAATAGTATCTAAGCACGGACTCCAGTCACCTCGTACGTACGTAGCCCCCGCAAATAGTAGCACATAATTAATTGGTTCACCTATGCGGATAATTCCTCCTCATAAAGTTATAAAGGAGACTTACCTCGCTCCAAAAATCATAACCGGCTTCCAAGCCCTTCCGACGACTCGAATTGATGCACAATGCCCCAAAACTATTCAAATAACGGGCAAACCAATAAAAATTCACTCTAATACTTGTAACAATTCAAATTATATAATTTCCCAACTCCGCTCGAAAAGTTGATCAAAATACCCTCGAGCCCACGTGCCTGGATTCCGAAATTTCTCGAAGATAAATTCTATCCATAGCTTTACTAACTCCAATATGCAATTTTCTCTAATTTTCATGCTCAAATTCATGGTAAAAGTCCAAAATTTCAAATTCTAGGTCTTTCCCAAAAATCCCAATTTTATACTAATTTTCCATGTCTAAATCCATGTAAGATCACACATTTAACTCAAAAATAGGAAGAAATCACTTACCTAGTGTTACTTGGTGAAAATCCCTCCTTGAACTCTCCAAAATCGTCCAAGCCAAATGAAAGAAATGGGCCAAAACTCATTTTTTAAAACAATCTGCCCAGGCTTCATCGTGTTGTACCTTGCGCTGTGCAAGTTGTACATCCTATTACAATTTTCCCCAGTTGTACACCTTCTGTTAAAACGCCCGTAACTCCTTGTGTAAATATCCAAATGACAAATGGTTTGAAGATATAAAAACTAGACTCGACTATCTTTCATTTGATAGGTTGTACACCATATAACTCTTTATATATTCCGAGATATGAGCTTCCAAAGTCGGCTCCATGCATCAATAAATTCTGTCGAAACTGCTTCACCAGTCATCTTCAATCGATCATAACTTTCTGATCAAATGTCCAAATCATGAATGGTTTATTTTTCTGGAAACTCGAATGCAAGGGCTACAACTTTTATGTTTTTAAATATTCAGATTCCTTATAGATTTGTATATATATTCCTCCAAAAGCAGCTCCACGATGCACCAGTTGCTGTCCAAAAGTGTAGCAGAAATTTCTATAGTTTTTTTTTTGTCCGAAATTCATTTCGTTAACCTTCCGAAATCCACTCGAGGCCCTGGGGACCTTAACCAATTACACCAACATGTCCCAAAACATGATACGAACTCGCTCGAGGCCTCAAATATCATCAAACAACGGCGAAATCATGAATCGCACCCCAATTCAAGCTTAATGAACTTTAGAACTTGAAACTTCCACATTCGATGCCGAAACCTATCAAATCACGTCCGATTGACCTCAAATTTTGCACACAAGTCACATTCGACATTATGTACATATTCCAACTTCCAGAATTGGAATCCGATCTCGATATCAAAAAGTCAAACTCTCGGTCAAACTTCTCAAAAACCTTCAAATTTCTATCTTTAGCTAAATGACTTCAAAATGACCTACGGACCTCCGAATTCACTTTCGATCTCGCTCCCAACTCCAGAATCACCATACGGATCTATCCCCAAAATCGGAATCCCAAACGGACATCAATAACACCGAAATGCACTTCAACCCAGACTTATGAAATTCCTTCTAAAATGCTAACTTTCACAATATACGCCGAAACGCTATCAGGTTATCCAAAACCCGATCCGGACATACGCCCTAGTCCGAAATCATCATACGAACCTGCTGGAACCTTCAGATCTTGATTTCGAGGTCGTTTACTCAAAATTCAATTCTTAGTCGATTCTTCCAACTTAAGGCTTGTGAAATGAGAATTTTCTTTCCAATTTGACTCCGAACTTCCTGAAATTCAACTCTGACCACGCCTACGAGTCATAATACCTAAAAATAAGCTGCTCATGACCTCAAACTGCTAAACGACGCGCTGAAGCTCAAAATGACCGGTCGGGTCGTTACATTCTCTCCCACTTAAACATACGTCCGTCCTCGAACGTGCCAAGAACTGCTATGGAGTTATCTGAAATCACTGTTTAACACGTCGTGCACCTGCCCGTGCTACCACAACCCAGTTGAGCACATTAGCTTGATCAAATCTGAAGATATCCTCTTTTATCCATACAATAAGCTCAGAACCCAGTTCCAACACTTGAAATTCTTTGCCAAGCTTGTTTCCAATATATAAACACCGTATCCACTACCACACGAGGTACCAAAACACGACTGCGTACCTTTGCTGAGTTAGAACCATGCACCACATAATTCACAATCTAACCATAATGACGTTTCCTAAACCTTAATAGCCAAAATTCCACGAATCTGATGCTCCCAATGCATCTGCTGATATACATATACATCCTGCTATAATGATGACGATACCACCACAACGGAGGAGATGTGTAGAAATTTCTAACCAATTGCAGCGTTAACCAAACATTTATTTCTCCTTTTTGACTAAAATCATCACCTCATTACTACCCAAATACTGGTATTTGTCCTGTAATATACTTCACATAATCTTATCGCACCGATCCCTGATCCATAAATCTCGTCTCACCAAGTATAAACTGCTCAGTTAACAAATCACCCCCAGACATGACCATCAGTCTCACACGATGCCACAATACGGCAATAGGCCACAACTCGTACATGATACATAAGGAAATGACTCAGGAAGGAACTACTCAACTCACGCAACTAATATGAACTTTCCTCAGAAAATAGGAAGTAAAACACAAGAAAAATATTTATAGGGAACCGTACTCAACATCACACTGTTGCGGCGTGCAACCCGATCCAAATAACATACCCGTGGTGGCGTGCCGCCCGATCCCATCATAAAATTCACACAAGGATATATACACGGAGCTGAATTGCTCACTATTACAAATTACTACGCGGAAACTCAGCACATAGGAATTTATCAAGCCGTTTCACAACTCACACGACACAATCATAATATCACATGAATTTGACGAAGACGGAAGAACTTTGGATATTCCAACACCCCTCCTTGAGGAGTGCTATACTAAAATGAACACATCTGACTCGCATGAAGCCCATAATCTTGTTTAAATCCATTCACACACTTCAAGCCGATTCTGATCGCACTAAACTAGGCTGATAGCCTTACCTGGGTCCATAATAACCCACTTCTCCTCATAACATGCAAGAACCACCACCATAGCCTGGACAAAACCCCACAATCCACAACAAAGATGAACTGGACGCCTTCTAGGCATAAATTCTCAAATAAGCAATATTACACTTCCTTATACTCAATCTAAATCTTCAATCCAATAAGTTACTACATGTCACACTCATACGATCTTCCCGTGGTCATTCTCCCACGTCCTTCAACACAGGGTAACAAGTCTGCACATCCATACTGACGCTGTAAAACAAATCAAGAACCCATGACCAGGATGCAAAGCCTCTTTCATCAAACACCGATCTCAGGTGACACTGAAGACAACACCAGCTTACTCTAAACATTCAAATCCCTTTTTCTCGCTCATTCGAACTCATGACATCCTTGTTAACACCGAACCGCAATCTCGATCCTTACTTCCTGTTACATACCGTTTACTACACCTAACATTCCAATATGGGATTGCGCAAGACTTCCATCATAACTCCTGAACCACTAATAGGGGGAACACTTCATCATATAGAAACCTTTTACTTACCTCAATTCAAGAGAACCATAACAACACAGAAGTGAATTCTCACAATCACCCAACATTCAAATGCTTAAGTAGTGGTCTATACCACCATAAACCTTCTGGGATCCGCCTACACCTGACATGCCATAGTACTTGAATACTTCCAAATAAATTCCATTACGGCAGCAGACAAGCCTCGCACGCACCGGCACAAACCTCATGCATAACTTAATTACATTGAAGGAACTGATCACTGCCGTACATGTTCCATTTCAACCATGGCTAACTAGTCTATCTTCTTTTAATCATCCTTAATTGCCTCAGAAATAATAGTAACCCCATTTAACTCATAGCAAACTCAATCCTCACTCATCCCGAGTGGCCTTGATTCACGAGACCATGCTGTCTAAATCTCGTAAACCGTCTCATACCCTCTTGATAATCTTTCTACAATCCGGAGTTTATTTCTCTCACTCCTCCAATACTCTTCTGCACGCTGAAAATAATATAGAACACTCCAACCATTTTCCCTTTCATAGAAACTACGCTGCAGAAGCTCGATTCTTAATCATACTGCTGCCTGAAACCCTTAAACACCGCATTCTTAACTTTGAATTCATTAGGACCACTATTGAGAGTCACCCACTCTGACTGGCCCCGAATACAATCAACTCCAAGGCTCTTCTAGCACATGAACGCCTTCTCAATGAAGTACGTGACTGAGTCACTACCCTTATAACTCGCCTATGCGTTAAGCATAAATCCTGACTCTTCCAAAGCCTAACCCTGGTCCAATAGGTCCAACATTTGCACACATTCATCAAATCCCATATGCAATTACCATTTTTCTCTTTTCCCCTTAGCTGTAATAACTTGCCGATACGTCGATAATCCGCAACCCGATAAGAAGCCAAATCCTGCAACCCCATTTACAGGCGGTGGGTCTCTCCTTAGCCTGAAGCTACTCCTTGCACCACTCCAGACCCCACCGAAATCCTTTCTTCTTTTCTGACATGATCTTGTCCAACCGACCCATCCAATTCTTCAAAATTCTTCTGTTGGCATTCTATGAATACTCCAATTTCTAGTACCATTCACATATTCGGCCTCCTACCGAATGACCACTAGAATTCCTTGCAGAAACTTTCCAACCACACGACCGTTAACCTGCTCACAGGAGATAACCCACCTGTGGAAATTATCAATTGACACCTTCCAACGACGCTGCACTGCACAATCTCTATGACATCAATACCCCATCATACGCCCTTCATCATTTACCACTTTACTAGTCCGTACGCTCCTCATGGACATCTATTAAATGCACGACAATATCTTCAAATTCACCGCCACATTGCATCCTTCTTCATTCCTAATAACTCCTCTCTGTTGTATCCAACCTTCCGCCGAAATAACCAACATTTCAATTTAAGCTCGTGGACCCAATCACCGTCCACTAAAATTCTCAAATCACTCCAAACTTCTCCTCAAGATAGGTAGTTGTCTTACCGTTAAATTCATATGCTACGCTTCCACTCTCCCACTTTAGTTAAACTCATTCCTTTAAGCACTACCTGACTTCCTTTTCTTACGTCTAGCCTTTTAGAAATTTATCTGCCGCCTGATACTTCTCACATGTCTTCCTTCATCGTATGCTGCCCAATTCAATATCATTCTGTGTAGATCTTAAACCAGCAGATCACCACGACTTCAGACTCTCCGAAGATCATCTTTCTCGAGCTGCCTTCATTAGAAATAACTATTCAGTCCTAAACCACCACACACCACGATCTATGACAACCGCTTCTTCAATACTACTTCACAACACTCTGACCCAATGCAACAGAAGAACTATAACACCGGCGAACTTAACACATTCTATTCGATAAAAAACAACGATACCACATCATAGATGAAAACTCCACTTCGCTTGATAACACCAAGTCTTATTACTTTATCCCTCATACTTGAACATTCATAGTCCAATTGCCCTTCCTCCGCCGGAACTAAAATACTGAAATCTCGAAATTACGCTCTGAGAAGACCTCCCTTCAAGTCATTCATTACCCCGACATATGGGCAAGCATTCTACTATCATATCAACACCGCACGATAACCAATCGTAAGCATCATAACAATCTGACATAGCCTCAAAGTTCTCAGAAACACAGTTACTGAGCTGAAAAACCATAATATTCTTCTGTAGGGCAACAACAACAGCCCCAACAAACTACACATGGAAAACATCTCGCACCATATCCGTAGAACCATTTCAATTCCTCAAATTCACGTTTCATAGCAAGCGCTTCGCGACGTATAAGATTGAGTAGGAAGAAACATAGGCATAAGCCTCAAAGGAATTAAATCGCACGATGAGGAATCAAGAAGGGAATTACTCCTAACAACCCTGTAGCCTCTCGAAGATGAGTACAAATGTCTCCGTATCGATCTGCAATACTCTACTAGACTTGCTCATGACTCGTGAAACCTAAGGGAACCTAGTACTCTGATACCATGTTGTCACGACCCAAAATCCATAAGGTCGTGATGGCGCTGGACACCACTGTCAGGCAAGCCAATCATTAAATGGTTAAGTTAAATTTCCAGTTTTAGAATTTTTAAAATTATTACCTTTCACTTTATTATATAATAACTGAATAAAATACGCTAAGTAAATACGATAGTTTAATATTCTATTTTAATAAAATACATCCAAAACACATCCCAGAACCCGGTGTCACAAGTGCATGAGAAAATTTCTATGAATTAAACAGATACTACAATGCTTGTCCGAAATACAATTGGACAAGGAATTTAAAATAAAAATAAATACATCTGAGGGAGACTCTGTTAGCTGCGGATCGCCTCCGGATGATGCAGCTCACCTAAGTCTCCAAGCCAGCCACATCGTTGTGAAAGTACCTGTGCAATAAAAATGCACAACAAGTGTAGCAGAGTACGTAAACAACGTGTACTCAATAAGTATCCCGCCTAACCTCAGAGAGATAGTGACGAGAGGTCGAATTAGACACTTGCTAGAAGTCAATTTGGTATAATAAAGTGAGACACTAAGCAGGAATATCATAGGCAATTTAATAAAATCAGGGATAAGTATTATCAACTTCTTTCACATTTAACACTTTAAATATTCGTCATTTCAGTTGGCAATTTAAAACTTCATAGGCCAATAAGCAGGTAATAATTACAGAAAATACGCAGCAATTATCATGCACAAGAAATGCCGAGGGTACAGGGGAAAAGCTCCCGGAATCTCGTCTGTAGTCCCAATTTAAATATGCAATGCAAATGAATACCAAATACAATTTATTTAAATAGTTCAGGAAGAATCACAGGCAAATACGGATAAAACTACCTAAACATGGTGCAAATAGTAATAATTAGGGAAAACTCAAGTAAAACAGGTAGGCATGCTTATTCCTAAGCTAAACTACACAGTTAGTACATGAAACAATGAAATAGGGATAAAATGATTTATGTCATGAAAGGAAAAATGGAGTTTTAGCAACAATAGCCCGTGTATGCACTCGTCACCACACGATCAACGCCGCCCATATAAAAAAAACGGTATCAAACAACCTAAGGGGGGAGGGGGGGGGGAGGAGTCCCCAACACAAAGTTTGGCAAGTCACTTACCTCGACTGCGCTAATCAACTCAATACCACGCTCTTGCCACGAGTATCCGACTCCGAATGGTCCAAATCTATTCAATTCGATTGCATAATGTAAATATCACTTTAAGGAATCAAAATAGCTAATAAGTTCGAAGCTAATACGCGAAATTAGGAAATTTGCCCAAAAAGTCCCATGGGCCCACGTCTCGGAATCGGGTAAAAATTATAAATTACGAACACCCATTCGCTCACGAGTCTAACCATATAAGAATTACTCAAATTGGATATCAAAATCCTAATCAAAACACAAGAATTCGACCTAGAAACTTTATCCCAATTTTCCACCAATTTTCCACCATAGTTTCGAATTTAAGGATGGATTAAGGAGTATAATCATGGAAATTAGTCTAAATCGAATAGAAATCACTTACCCAAGTTGCCCAGGTGCAAATCTCCCCAAAAATCGCACTTCCCGAGCTCTTAAGTTCAAAAATGTGAAAAATGGCTTAAACCCCCGATTTGGGTTTTTAATATTCTTCCCAGGTGAGTGTTCTATGCGTTCGCGGAAGGAGCATCGCGAACGCGAAGAGTAAAAAACACGTGCCCAGATATTTAACCTATGCGAACGCGATCCAGGGCCTGCGAACACGAACCTCCGCTTCCTAACCCTATGCGAACGCGGTCCCAGAATGCGAACGAGAAGGGTAATGTCACGACCCAAAATCCATAAGGTCATGATGGCGCCGGACACCACTGTCAGGCAAGCCGATCATTAAATGGTTAAGTTAAATTTCCTGT
>ML253925.1:1605-27114 GCA_005239495.1 Nicotiana undulata
TATGAAAAGGGAATGATCTCAATTGAATTTTGTGCTACTGACAAGAAAATTGCAGATATCTTCACCAAAGCACTGAGTAAGGAGCATTTTAAGAGAAACATGCTTGAATTAGGGATGATTAAGATCACCTAATTGGAAAAACAAAAATGAAAAAAAATTATTAAAAAATGAAAAAAAACAATTTGGCTAAAAAACATAACTTAGGTACTCAACCAGACTAATCATTGCTCAGTATCATGTCTTTATTGCCATACTCTCTTGCCATGTATTAATATGATTCCCTTGGTGCTAATTATGTTTCTCTATCTTTGTAAATTAAGGCAAATTAAAGATCTTAACAAGATGAACCTGGTTCATCCATGCTGGGTCATCTGACTGTCAAGGTACGTACTCATCTCCATACGTTTATTAAATCAATTACAGTCATACATGAGCAGGACTCTATCTATATCTGGTTCATATTCAAATACTTTGTACTTACCCAAAATTGAACCAGTTTCAAGAAGCCGTCTCTATTTAATTAGCTTAGTTTTAGGGGGAAATTAAATGTCTAATCAATGTCAGTCCTACGACGGTTAGACTCCCACTTGAGTAAATACTCTGCCTGTTGTAAACCCCCTAGCCACACCTTATAAAAGGGTCATCATTACTCTTTTCTTCATAAAGTAACCGTCGAACCAATTTCATCTCACTCTTCTCAAACGAAATCTGACAAATTTTCTTTTCTTCCTAGCAACGCTGATAATCATGTCTTCACCACCACCTGCTTCTTCTTCTACTTCATCGCCAAATCGTGATTATGATGGAGGGCTTTATGAATCAGATTCAAATTCTCCATCTGTATACAGTTCTCAATCACCAGAAAGAACCTCAACCCCTGAAAACCCTCCTATTCCTGAACCCACACCTAACCCTAACCCAGCCCCCCGTGTCGTCGTGTAAAGGTTCTTGCGAGAAAATCAGTGGCTTCTTGGTCCCGTGCAAGATTCTTGGAGGAAATTCTACAGGATGAAAAGGATAATAACTCTGAATCATCAAGTGATTCTTTTAAATCAACCAACGAGGATGAAGCACCTGGTTCATCAAATTCTGAACAAGGTAATCTTGAGGTTAGTTCTGAACCAGCTACTACTGAGAAAAGGTTTGTGTTGTTTGGGTCCATTATTGATGTTGAAGTGCCTGATAGGCGTAGAAAATTGGGAAAAGGTAAAACTCTTGAGAGAGAGGGTGAAGAAACTTCTGTAAGGGTATTTGGGGAGGATGGTACTACATTTGCTATCTGTGGTCCCATTCTTGAGAAGGTTGGAGAAGATGTCAGAGATTTAGGGGGAAGTGTAGTTGAGGAAGCAGCGACAGCTTTAGAAAGCTTGCAGAAAGAAGCAGTTGAACCTATTTCATCTGGGGATGAGACATTGGCTGACAAGCTAAAGAAACTGGGGGAGACCTATAACCCCAAGAAAAGGAGGACTCAAAATTCCAAGAAGGCTACTACTCCAGTTCCTCTAAAGAAGAGGAAATTTTCTGTATCTACTGATGCTCCTGCACCTAAGGTGCGTGCTACTCGTAATACTGTGAGAGAAGAAGAAGAAAATTTGGAGAAGGCTCTGCAAGAGAGCAGGAAAAAGAAGGCGGCAAATGGTAAAGCTAAGATTGGAGAGCCTGTTGAGGCTGTTGTTATTGAAGAGGAGACGTTGGACCTGGTCCAACAAGAGTAGCAGCTTGCTCCAGTTGTGGTTGGGATACAAAAACCCAAAAAGTCTAAGGCTTCTTCAAAGAAGTCAGCTGTTGTGTACGCCGCAACTCCAAGCACTGCCAAAAGGACCAGGTCCAAGGCAAAGAAAGTGAAGGTTGTGGAGAAAGATGATGATGCAGACTGGAGTGGAGAAGAGGAGAAGGAAGATGATGTGGAGACTTACAGAATCATAATGTTTGGCAAGAGAACAATCTTGAAGGGCAAGTTGTTCGAAGATCTAGAGGAGCCTGGAATGAGATACCTACAGGACACTCTGGACGTGCAGGGATGGACGGACATGGTCCTTCACATGGAAGGCAGGCTGGCAAGGGCTGAATTGGTGGAATTCATGGGAAATGCCATTGTCAAAGACGGCAGGGTCACCTCTATGGTAAAAGGAGTTCAAGTCTCCTTTGATGCTAAAGAGCTGGGTGAATTTCTAAACATACCAGCTGATGGCTATGAGGACTACACAAGGAAGAGATGGCCTTGTCTTGATGGGATGGCCTCAGCAATCAACATCACCAGATTCTTCAGTGACAATGAGAGCGAGATTGAACCCAGGCCGGTCTACAAAAGTGAAATGAAGCCAGAGCACAAGTTGTTCTTCGAGTTTGTCATCAAGTTCCTGCTGCCCAGACAAGAAAGAAGGCACATAGCCAACTATATGGATCTGACTCTGATGGAGTGTCTGTACAGGGGAAAGCAAATCAATTGGCCAGCTTTCATCATCCAACTCTTGGACAGAGTTGTGAATGGAACCAAAGCACATGCAATCCCATATGGATTCATTCTGACAGTTGTGCTTGCACATTTTGGGGTTCATGCGAAGAAGGCTGAAATGGCGACTGCCAAGGATTATTTTGGGAAGGAGACTTTGCTGACATGTGATTACATTGTCAATGTTCCTGCAGATGAACCTGGTTCATCTAGGAAGCAGCCAGTCAAAAGCAAAGTAAGAACTTTGGTGCAGGAAAGCGAGATCAAGGATATGGAGATCCTTCGTTTGAAATCTCGTGTGATTAAGGTTGAAGCCGAGCGGGATGCTCTCAGGGCTGAACTAGCAAAAGAGAAGGAAAAGAACGAGGGTGTTCTTCAGCAGATGCTTTCTCTTCTACAAACTAAGACCACAACCTCCTCTGCACCTTCCCATCCTTAGGCTGTCCAGAGCTACCAAATTACCCCATCTATGACCCAGTTCGGGATTCTGTTCTTGTTTATATTTTTTTTAAACTCTGTTTTGCTCATGGTTTTTGGCTGTTTTTGTTTAAATTGTTTGGTGTTTGATGTTCGTTTCTAATCAATGAATTTTGCTGTTTACTTATTGACTTGTCTCAATTTCTTATTTAGCTTACATTTATTGGTTTCTTGTGTTGATTAATCATGTTTTGCACCTGCAGTTGCCTCAAATGACCATGAGTAATAATTAATAAATCTGGTAAGTGTATCATTTTGCACCTTTTTGATGATGCCAAAAGGGGGAAGATATGTGCTGACTTTTCAAATTTTTTTAAAGTGATATTTATAACCTAAATGAACATGGTTTCTCTATGATTAATGCCTAAAATCGTACAAAGTGTTTGAAGTGTATACATGATTAAGCACAAAGTTTTTCATCATCAAAAAGGGGGAATTTGTTGACCCAAGTCAGTGCATACTTTTGAAGATTGACAAATGTCTGACCAGTTGAACCATGTCCTTCAAAGCACACATACTTGAACTGAATGGCTGGCACATAAACCGTATATGCATAGGAGATAAATGTGATTGTAAAGTATCAATGAACCAAGAGATTGTCTCCTAATGCGAAAATGTTGCAAACTCATAAAGAGGATAGAAGTTGAATTCAGCAAGGATAGTAACAAAGGAAGGAAGTTGAGTTTAATTCGAACTCTTTCACCCAGTTAGAGTTGTACTAGAATGGAACGACAAACTCAACTACTGACTCTATAAATACTTGAAGTATTCCTGCTGAAATTCTGGATTGCACAAAGGCAGAAGTGAATCAAAATCTGAAAGCAAAATTCCTAGTGGTTTTGCGAGCAGAATTACTGTGCAATATAAAGGCTACATACTAGCTAGAAGAACCAGTTCCATCTATTTGTTTATTGAGTCTAGTTGGTTGTAGTAGGTGATTTAATATTGTATCTTTTCAGCTTTCATATAAGCAATTGTAATAGGTACACATTGTTCAAGTTAGAGTTAACTTGAAGCTTGTAGAAATTAGCTAGAGGCTAGTTGATACGAAGGGATTAGAGCTAGTCATAGGATTACAAAAGAGTTTTTTTTGTAAGTCCGTTTGGCTCAGAGTTTTTAGTGAAGAGTTTGAGCAAATCCTACTGAGGAGTAGGTCGTGGTTTTTTCACCTTTTGAGCCACGTGTTTTCCACGTAAAAATCTCTGTGTTTTTACTTTACTGGTTTTATTATTCTGCACCAGTAGAAGTTGAAACACAAAGAAGAATCAGGTTCTTCTTGTGAGACAGCACTCGAAAAATTGGGTACCACATATTTAACCTATATTCTTGTGTGGTATTGACGTCCAAAACATCACAATCGCACAACACAAAATTTGCCTGCCTCAATTTAACTCTCCGTGATCGCACAATTTCCTACGCGATCGCAGTGAAGGAACACCAGGTGCTGTAACACCAGAAAACAACAATATTTTTAAGTCCAAAAGAGTCCGTTAATCATCCGAAATTAATCCCGAGCACCAAATATACCAACACGCCATAGATGATCATTCAAACTTAATTTCACCCTCGGAACACCTAAACTAACATCAAAACACAAAAATCACATCGGACTCAAGCCTAAGAACTTTGAAATTTTCTAAAATCCACCTACGATGCCGAAACTATCCAAAACAACTCCGATTGACCTGAAATTTTGCAGACATATCCAAAATGACATTACGAACTCGTTCCAACTTCCAGAATTCCATTCCGACCCCGATAGTCTATTTCCCACTACCGACCGGAAATCACCAAAACCTAACTTTCGCCAATTCAAGCCTAATTCTACACCGGACATCACAAAATTATTTTGAACACACTCCTAAGTCCCAAATCACCTAACGAAGCTATCCGAGCCATAAAATCCGCATTCCGAGGTCGTTTACCAATAAGTCAACTCTCAGTTGACTTTTCCAACTTTAAGGCTATTTTCAAAGACTAAGTGACTAATTTCTCATTATAACCATTCCGATTTCAAGCCTAGCAACTCTAACACATCAATAACAGTATAACCAACCTATGACAAGTCAATAACAGTAATTATAATGCAAATTTCTACGGAACAACCGACCGGGTCGTTACAGTTAGGGCCCTCCATTCTTATCTCCACGCGAGTCTTCCTCTCAATGAAGGGCCGTACCTCATCGGGCTCGATGTTAAAGCCCGAATCGATATCCCCTGCACTGGAATCATCATTTTTTCTCGCCCTCGACGGAAAGCGACCCTCCATAATCTGCGCAAGCTGTTCGGCGCTACCAGCCTCCTCGGTCCTAGAAAGTCTCTCCCTCATAACGGACTCTGACGTAATACCCGCCTCTTCGGCCAGGAACGACTCCAACCCCGTTCCACGGGCTAAGGTCCTCTCCGTTTCTTCAACAACTATGGCCTTCCTCGTTTCCACCCTTCACCTCTTCCTCGACGATGGTTCCTCGTCATGAGAAGGCTCATCGGTAAGAAGGAGAACTTGCCGAGGCGGGACCTCATCGGGAACGACCACCTCTGAAGGGACAGGTCCCTCTACCCACTGAATCTCAGCTTCACCTCGCGTAGATTCGACCAAAGCGAACTCCCTCGCAGTCGAGGTCACCTTCTGTCGGAAGGCGAGGGAAGGCATCTTCGCTTTCTTGGAAACTCGCCGACCTAACGCAAGTAAGGACTTGAGTCAGAAAACGCTAAGGGACTCGACCAAACGAGATAATGAAAGTACTTACGAGAGGGAACCTTCGGTCCATAGCGCTTGTGGAAGGAAGACCAATCACGGATCCCCACAACATGGGGCAGCACTCGAGCCAACCAACCCTCCATGTCCAGGACGAAAGAGGGAGAACGCTTCACAACTGTAAATGAGAAAGCAGTAAGCGTATTGGCGGCCGAAAGGAGAAGAAAGTAACAAAAAACCAATGGAGGAAAGTACGAGAGAACACTTACAATTGTAATTCCACTTCTCAGGAACTCGGGCGAGTCCTCCTCTAATTAATCAGTTCTGACAAAGAAATACTTGCGCCAGAATAGCCGACTCACCTTATCGTCCATCCCAACCACTAATCCTTTCGTCCCACGGTTCCGCAAATGTATCATGGTGCCTATGAAGAATGTAGGTGAGAATAGGTGCAATAGGACGCGAAGGTCGACCTCGCAACCAGCCAGTTCCGCATATTTGGTCAGCATCAAGAAGACCTTGTATAGGTAAGGAGAGAGCTAAGTCGGGCAAACATCGTAAAAGCTGCAGAACTCTTCAGCCAACCTAGGAAGAGGCAAGGTGTAGCCGATCGTGAATGGGTAGGCGTAGAAGGCACAAAACCCATGATGGTGAAACTGAACTGTATCGCCACCCACAAGGACGATCTCGATGTAAGAAGAGATGCGATGTTTAGCCCGCATCTCAGCCAATTCAGCCTCCCCCGATTCAGAAAGCTCAGGTTCAGGGGCAGGTCCAGGTCCCTTTGGGAAATCGTTCGTGGACACAGGGTTTTTTGGCACCACCTCTTCAACAGTGTGGAAGTTGTCGTCTCCCTCAACTAAAATTCCTTCATCAGTAGGAAGGATAGCCACTGACAAAGGAGCGGCATCGGAAACATCGTCATGACTACAAGGAGAAGTCGACATGATTATTGTAATGGATCGAACAACGGTAGGGAAGACGAAGTTAGTGATTGAAAAAGGATTGAAGAAACTGGGAGAAAAGGAGTTACAAGAAGCAGAAGAGAGAAGCACAAGCGAGAATGAGCATCCGAGAAGTAAGGAACGGTGAAAATTTCAAATTAAAAACCCTCCCCTTATTTATAGAGTTGGGTTGCATCAAAATCGAGGCCAAAAGATATCTGCAACACGAGAATCGAAGCACCAATAGTGCAGACACTGCATGGGGAAGACACATAATGATGACGCGCGTGACAATGAAAGCATTTGACGTCACTTACGCCAATCACGACCTTAACGGGAATTAATTACTTGGTTTCGATCAAATTTCTTTCATAACAGACGTGGAGTAATCCGCTCACCAAGGACGATGGGTCCACGCCCTTGATAAGCAGAGGGACTAACTGTATTGGTCAAAATTTTGATCAAACCTAACGACATCGTTGGCCGAGGTCGAAGCTCGGTCGGCCAATATTTGGAGACGAAAGGTTTATCTTGAACGAGATCGACGATGGGTCGAGCAGAAGAAGTTCACAATAACGGTAGGATAATCCTAGATTAGAGAAAGGAAATAGTCTATCAGAATATTCCCTCTCTTATACTTTTTAAGGTTCCCCAAAGAATGTTCCCTATATATACGGAACGAAAGAGAGAAAAAAGGCATCTGAAACTCTCTTAAAGAACACTTTGTAACATTGACTATTGAAAGAATATACACTTCTTGTCTCTTCTATTGGTTCCCAAGTTAAAAGGCACATTTTTATATAGAAGATCCAAGAACATAGTGTTCCATCCGCGTTGCTTGTCATCTGCATTGCTGTAGACAGTTGACCCTTAACGCTTGGTATTTTGGGCGAGTTATCCTTTAATATTACATTTATTGTCATTGCATGCATTTACTCCGCCTGTTCACTTGCATATTCATTGTCAATCATTATTAGCATTTTTTGTTTGATATTTAATACAATGGCCCTTTAATTTCATTCTATACACTATCACGTTCATAGATCTGACAACCATTAAGTTTAACTAGAATTAACCTTTCACTTCACTCGTTAAATTCCTTATAAAAGGATTTATCACGTTTTTGGTAAAACACATGTCGCTAAGAGGAATAAGGCCTATAGGGACGTCGGCACCAATAGTGCTCCTCCAAAAGTGAACAATACAACCCCGAAAACAAGAGTCGCGTAAATCTGGGCAACCATTTATAAATTAGTCGGCCCATTTATATTCAAGAAGAATTAACCCTTAACCCGAATAGCCGTCCACCCAACAACTAAAACTAAAAATAGCCGAACATATATATAATTTATGTATTATGTATGTCTAATTGTGTATAATAAATGTATAATCTATGTATGTGGCTAGAAAAATAAATAATTAAGATCTTAACGGATTTGGTAACTTATGAACACTTAGGATAAAGATTGTAAATTGTCTCATATAGCAATATGAAAGGGAAAGAAAGAAATTCTCAAGCAAATCAGCCTTTTATGAGATACATAAAACTCATCTGCTTCTCCCTAACCTAATTAAATTCAGTGTTTATGAATCAAAAGTTACCAACAGATCTATGTTTTTCTCCCTAACCTAATTAGATAGCAATGCCAATGTCTAAAGGGCTGTAATTCGTCAATAATCAGCTATGTTATGGTTAACTTACGTTGTTAAGAAGATCAGTAGCCTCATAAATCAGATATTCCATCATAGGTAAAACAAAAAATATAAATAAAATTGAAATTTCATTGTATGAACATCAACAAATATAGATCATGCTTACATTCAAACAAACTCGCTAAATCATGATTCTCAAATTTTGAAATTCCAAAATGATACAAATTACGGACTTAATGAAATCGAATTATATAGTTCGAATGAGCGTTTGCTACTAAATCTTGATCCTTATGCATGACGAATCAATCAACAAAAAACCGAAATTTATCAATCAACTAATTCTACCGAAAATCTGAATTTGATAAGATTAAATGTTATCATGGGTGACTTAATGAAATCGGAGGCCTAAAGCCAAACTTAAGAAGATATGAGGAAATAATATTAGTAATGTGACAACGGCTAGACAAATAGACACGATTAATTTAGATAACGAAATTTGTTTTATGGTCTTAACAAATTTTCTTTCAAGGTTTTAAGTATTCTTTTTTTTGGATTCTATAGTATAACATTGTCTAATATTCTAAAGTTTTGAGTTAAATTTTTTAATTGTTCATATATACCAATAATCTATTTGAAAACCAGAACCACTGTAGCGTAATGAAACAAAATGTTGATTTTTTGTTACCTTTGAAAATATCTTACTAATATAAAAAATTATAACTAATAGAAAAGGTTTTGGGGGCCTAAGGCAGAATCTTTAGTGGCCTTACCCTAAAGTCACCATGAATGTTATAAAGCAATCGAAATAAACAGAAACGAAACCGAAAATCGAACGTTATTACCTTGCTAAAGTGTGAATAGGTTTGTCTGCATGTGATTAGATGTTTCAAAATGATACAAATAAACAAAAATCACACCGACTCAATGAAATCGATCGAGTTATATAGTTCGAATCAACGTTTGAAATGTCTGCTTTAAATGAAGAATCAATCAACTAAAAACCGAAAATTAACAAGCAACTAATTAAACTGAAAGTCTGAATTTGATAATATTAGATGTTGTAAAACAATCGAGATAAACATAAACGAAACCGAAAACTGAATATTATTACCTTGGTGAAGTGTAAATAGGTTTGTGGAGAGAAATTTGCGGAACTAGTGAGACGCTGATAGTTCCAGCCACGATTGCAAAACGCCATGAAAGCAAGCCAAACACGGAGGAGGTAGACTTGAGGCTCCGTTGCAGAATGAGCACTTGAGATTTCTGATGTGAGGGTCTGAGAGGGCTTGAGATTTCTTATACGTGAGAGCTTGAGATTTCTGAGAGAGAGATTTCAAATGTGATTTGAATTGTGTGATGTAAGCGTATGAGCATGTATATATATCTGGCGGGAAATATACGAGCACGCGTTATTCGCCTAATAGAATTCTGGAGAATAAACTTTGGCTGGAAAATATAAAGGGTAAAAATTATTGGTAATACTTAGCTAAATATATTATTATGAATTTTATAATTAAAGCTCACTAAAATTTAACTAGAACAATCACATAAATTGTGACAGAGAGATTAATTAGATTTGACGGCTGTATTTCTCACTGGAGCCCGCCTAAATATTGCTTAAATAAATATTTGTTGTTAAATTAATCGCATGTTTGGAAAGCCATCTAGGAATTGAATTTGGGTGTAAATGGGTGAAGTTACACAATTTAGTTTAGCGTGTTTATCTGGCTAAGTAATTATTTGGTAAGCATGGAACCAGGTGTAATTGAGTGGGTGTAATTACATTCGTTTTCTTCATATTAAACTAATGTTTTTTCATCAATAAGTTGAAAACCAAGCACTATGTGATGATTCCTACAAAGACATGCAACTGTACATCTTGGCAAACAGACTTCAATGATGAAAAATACAAAATGATGCTTTAATTGCATATGTAAATCATATTTCAATGGTCTGAGCGAAAAATATTCCAGCCCATCACTCTCATTTGCACGACTAAAGGGTATGGAATAAAATCAATTGATGAAAAACAGTATAGATGTTAAAAACTCTTACTACTAAATACGAAATTAAGGATAACTCAATTATAATACTCCTACAATTAATTGAAAATCACAAGTTTTTTCTTACCAATTATAAAATTGAAGCATTTCTTTTTATGATTTATAAGTTTATGATATTGTGGGCATACAAATTTTTTCTCTTCCTTCTCTCTAAAATCCAGACAAGGATAAAAAAAACCCTCACATTCCTCCAATTCAAACTAATCAACATCAACATCAATGGATTCACCAATTAAGTGAATATCAACACTGCAATGAACCATGCAAAATACACACAGCAACTACCATACGCCCAAATCCCATGCACACGAAGAAAATGACTGAAAAATCTCAAAACTTTACACAAGAGTTAATAACCCCTTCAAAAATACTCCAAAAACTCCCAACTACTACAAAATTTCAGCAATCTTTTAGTACATTACCTCTAACCACACATAGTACTAATCTACTAAACTCTATTATCCCTATCCCTCATTTAAAATTAACAAAAAATTCAACCATAACTAAACTAGTTACTTCTTCACGCACTACCCCAACTATCCCCCCAACTGTTTCACCCCCAAACCAAATTCTACCTCAACTAATACTTCCATTTCAACCAAAACACCCCCTTCAACCAGCCCGTCCAAATCACACAATGACAACCAAATACCACCACAAACCAATACACAAAAGACTATCTAAAATCGGACTACCCAACATAGTACACCCCAAACCAACAAAACAAAAAACTTACCGGAAAACCAAATACTAAATTATGTCCTTCATCTATTTCACCCCTACTCACACCTTCAGCTAACCAACTAATCACAAACCAATATTAAATAAAATAAAACTCCTCCACAAGGATCAATACAAGCCATCAAGTGCTTCGTGAGGAAAGAATAATCCTACTACAACTCCAAATCATCAATTTCCTCCACAAACATTACACCTACACCTGCATCCTACCTCACTTTCAATGCTAAAACACTCGACCTTGAAATAAACTCTTCAAATCTACCAAAACAGAATAGAAAATCTCTTAATAAAAAACAAACCCTTCATACACCCTCTGCTAGAAAACCACCAAAAACAAAACACTTCCACCATCAATATAACACTTGACCACACTCATATCCAAACACCCAAACTTCCACACCACCATGCCTCGATCCAAGCACACTTTCACCAACCAACCTCCTCGTCTCCGCTCACAACAAACACGCCAGCAGCCCAAACGAACACTACCAATCCACAAGACCCCCCTCCATGCACAACCATGCAGACGCCCCCTCCCCCATGCATGTACCAACTTGCACCAATGTCACTAGGGAACAACACCATAACCCCTTTCCACAACTCTCTCCAGCACTACAACTACAACCAAATTCTGCCAAACATGACACTAGACCCATTCAACCTTCACTCACCAATACCTAACTGGAACACCATACACACGACCTCTCTTCCCTAACTGTCACCCGAATTTCCCCCAATACATATGACCAATCCAGAAATTTTTCAAGCATACCAAATTCTCCTATACAACCAATCAGTCCGACAAGAAGATCTCGTACTACTAGGAAACATGATGATGCAGCCACCAACAAATCCACAATATCTCAACTCCAACTTGCTATCATTCCCACTAAACAACTTTTCCAACATGTCACTAAATCAAGTGCTTCAAACACTTCACACGCCAGTCACACCAGCTCAACTGGAAAACTTCTCCATGGACCAACTAGTTCCGGATACGGAACCAACTCAATCATTCCATTCAACCACTGCAAATTCCCCTCCCCCGATGGTCCCGGCACTATAGGAAAATCAATAAAACATTCAAGATCATGTGATGGAACCTATCTTCCTAACAAAAGAATGTCTGACATTGACATTTCTAGAAAATACAGAAGAAAAAATCTTGATCACAACACCTCCAAACATGCGGAAAGTTTTGATCAACATACGATCATGTGCTTGGTCCCCTATGCAACAATATGTTCTGGACCTCTTTCCAACAACTTCAACAAAACTAGACCTCAATCTAGGCCAGGGAACGAACCACACGTCCAACCCTCAAATGAAGATACTGCTATGGAATTGTAAGGGTGGCAACATTCCCACGTTCAAGCGCAATTTGGACGCCATACTCTATGCAAACACTCCATTTGTTCTTGCTCTTACAGAAATAAGAATGACTGACCATGACACTTTACTTCAACAATTGCCTTTCACAGATTTACTGCAGGTACCAGCTTCAGGTTTCTCTGGAGGGATTGCATTACTATGGAATAATCATGAGGTCGCCATTGAACCAATGGTACTCACTGAACAGGAAATACATGACACAGTGAAAGTAAGTACTTCCTCACCTACGTGGATTATTTCAGTCATATATACAAGAAACCATGCTAGATATAAAAATACTCTGTTTAAAAATCTTAAAGAAATGGCTTCTATAATTAATCTTCCTTGGTTAGTCTGTGGTGATTTTAACGAGGTAACAAATGCCTCTGAAAAAATAGGAGGCAACCCCATAAAAAATAATAGTGTCTGCTTTTATTGATTGCATAAACAATATGAACATTGACCTAGGCTTCACTGGACCTCGCTACACCTGGACTAACAAACCTAATAGCTCAAACTCTAACTGCCTTATATTAGAAAGATTAGACAGATTCATGAGTAACCCAACTTGGCTAAAACTATACCAAGACTCAAATGTTACTCACCCCCCACCCACACCTACTCAGACCACTGTCCCCTCCTCCTTAATATCACATGTCAATCACAAAAATCGGTCAGTACATTCAAGTTCGAAACAATGTGGCTTCGTCACCCTGACTTCAAAAGTTTAGTGGCTAACTGTTGGCAACCAAATATCGATTACAGAAATGCTATAGATAACTTTAAAAAACTGCACATCATTGGAACATTTCTTGCTTTGGAAATATTTTTGCTAAAAAAAGAAGAAGAAAACTAACGGCTCGAATCGAAGGTCTTCAAAGAATGAATCCACATAATAAACAAACATACCACCATAATCTTGAGACAAATCTCATCTCTGAATATAACAACATCCTTCGCCAGGAAGAAGATTTTGGGAAACTAAAATCTAGAGTTCAATGGTTCAATGAGGGCGATGCAAATACTAAATTTTTTCACACAACTACAATTCATAGAAGAAGGAGAAACAGGATACTAGGCCTAAACGATAATGTTGGCAATTGAATATTAGAAAACGAAGCCATCCACAACACCATCCTTAACCATTTCAAGCAACTTTACACTACTGAACTCCTCACCAGTGACAAAAAATTTATTCCAATAGACCCCTAATCAATCACACCCGAAGAACAGATTATTCTCACAAAACCACTATCCACCCTTGAAAAAAAAAGCTATTGACTCCTTCAAATCCCTTAAGGCACCAGGACCAGATGGAATTAGGAAAGATGTAACAAAAATTCTGGCAACAAACTAGGAATGATGTAACAAATATTTGCATGGAAGCCTTCTCATCATGCAACATTCCTCCAGATATTAATAAAACCCACATAGTCTTAATTCCTAAAGTTAAAAACCCCGAAATGATTAACCAATATAGACCCATAAGTCTTTATAATACTATCTACAAAACTATTATAAAGATAATTGTCCACCGTATCAGACCTCTTCTCCATAGAACTATTAGCCCTAACCAATGTAGCTTCATTCTTGGGCGCAGAGCCACTGACAACGGTAGGAATCCATTCTCTCCTTCAACAATAATAATAATAAAATAGTCCATATGATGCAAAACATAGGCCTAGAAAAGGCTTTTGACAGACTTGAATGGTCGTTCATAAGGTTTTCACTCATTAGTCTGAACTTTCCCAAAGAACTAATCTCCCTTATCATGTCTTGCGTCACATCCTCCTCCGTATCAATACTAGTAAATGGAATACATTCCACCCCTTTCAACCCAACGTGTGGAATTAGACAAGGAGACCCACTCTCATCCTATCTTTTCATAATCTGCATGGAATCCCTAACAATATTAATCAACTCAGACATCACCCGTAACTTTTGGAACCCTATTAGCGTAGGTAGAATCTCCATCAAGCATTCACACCTCTTCACAGATGATCTAATCCTCTTCTCCAAAGAAGACATCCAAAATTCCACCACCATCATAAACATCTTCAACAAACTTTCATCCGCCTCTAAAAGTTCTATTTTCAAAAAATGTTCCCCCTAACACCCAGCAATTAATTGTTGATCTTCTTAACATCACCCCAACCACAAAGTGTGGGAACTATTTAGGACTTCCAATCACTAACAAACACCTAAAATTTACTGACTATCAACATATTATTGATCGCATGAATAACCGTCTTAAAGGCTGAAAAGCCAACATGTTATCACTCGCGGGGCGTACTACTCTAATTACAACAACCCTAGCAACAATCCCCCAATATGTAATGCAAATTAATACCATCCCAAAAAAATGCATAAGAGAAAATTGATCGTATCCAACGCAATTTCCTTTGGGGGTCAACTGACACAAAAAAAAAAAGAATTCATCTTGCGAACTGGGAAACTGCAACATTACCCAAGAGTTGGGGTGGTTTAGGTATACCTAACGCTACTGCAAAAAATTCAGCTCTTCTATCCAGTCTAACATGGCGCTTTACTTCATCCTGATCACCTCTGGGTCAAAATACTAAAAGAGAAATACAAAACTCGCCAAACACTAAATGACTTCAGCTGGAAAACTTCAGATTCCTACATCTGGAAAAGAATTAGCAAAAATATATACCTTTTCAGACAAGGAATAGGTTGGTACATTGGAACAAGAACAAATATAAGACTTTGGAAAGACAACTGGATCACCTCAACTGATTCCCTTCGTTCATTTGTCCAAGGCCCTCTCACATAGACGGAATCTTCTAAAACAATTGGTAATATATTACCAACCAAAAACAAATGGGACCTCTCCCAAATATCCATGGAAATCCCTTCACATATCCTACACATCATCAACAACACCTACATTCAAGAATCTGATCCAAAGAAGGATTCCTTCTTCTTGAAATTTACCACTTCCGGATCATTCACCACCAAATCAGCCTACCTCAGCTACCTACATAACTCTAATTTAACTCCAACACCACTTCACTTCTCAACCCAATGGGTATGGACAATAGAAGCTGTAAACAAAGTCAAAATTTTCTTGTGGCTACTACTAAACAATAAATTACCAACCGCGGCTAATCTAGCCCATCGAAAAATTATTTCTACTGAGAGTTGTGTTTCTTGCCAGTACACACCTGAAACAACAATCCACTTATTTACATCCTGCCCAACAGCTAGATTCATATGGGAGAAATTCAACCTTCATATTCCGTCATCCCATATGGAAAAAACCATACTTGAATTCTGCACGTCTACAAAGTACATTATCACTAATAACCACAGATTACCCTTAAAGATCCTAACCCTTATCATTCTTTGGTCTATCTGAAAAAATAGGAATAAAAAACTCTTTAGAAACTCTGACATGCCTCTAAACCTCCATGACATAATATTCCAAGCCCTAGAATATAATCACTTAGTGTTTTCACACCAAAATAAGCCTCCCCGCATAACTATAATAATTCACTGGTCGCCTCCTGCCAACGGGTACTTCAAACTCAACATAGATGGTGATTTTGACGCAACAACAAAAAAAGGGAGGGGGGGTGGATTATTTAGAAACCATAACGGTGAATGAATTATTGGTTTTGCTTCTCACACCTACTCACAATCTGCAGTTCACATGGAAATCATAGCCTTATATAATGCGCTAAAGCTGGCAGTAAATAATACTCTAATACCTCTGATTATGGAAACAGGCTCACATGTATTACTCCAAATGCTTGAATCGGATAATCTAGTTTTTTTCACACATACTACGTGATTGCAGGCACCTACTGGAACAACTAGGGAGGCCACATGTGGGCCATATATGTAGAGAAGCTAATTATGCTGCTGACAAGCTATGGGAAAGGTAGAGATCTAGAAGAAAGAAGAAATATCATGCTCTTCGAATCCCCACCCCCTTTTATTTTACCTGTACTTGCAGAAAACATATATAGAATTGGGACTAAATGCCCAATTACCACCACGTAACAAGTCTGTTTGTTTCTTAAATAAAAGTTCCTCTTATTATCAATATATATATTGTGGGCATACATAACATTTCAAATGCAAGTCTTATAATAGATAAAATCGTAACCGGGACGACGATTTTTCACTCGTTACGCAATAATTCAAAAACCAACATTGGAAAAAAGATAACACCTTAACTTGGAGCGGTTAGTTCTAGTTGAAGAGCTTTTAGCAGTATGAGCTATTAGTATTAAGTCATAGTACAAACCATTCATGAGTTTTGGCGCCGACACTGACTCTACCATTCTTCCACGTGGTGATCTCAACCCTTCATTTTTGGACACATGGCATTCATCCGTTAGTGGATTATAAGCTCCACCCTTCCGGAACCTTCTATCACGTACATGATGTGTCTCCTTTTACTTCTTTCACCCAATGAAATTATATCCTATATTATTCCGTTTATTCACGTGAAGTATTCAATAAAAAATTAAATGTCAGAATATTCAACTCTTATGATCCTAACATGAAATTCATGATTTCTGCATTTTTAAATAAGCAAAAAATGAATGTGAGTTTAGAAAGTAATTTTAAATAATACTCCATATGGAAAACAAAACTAGTAAAATATATTTTAACAAGTGTTTCTCATAACCGAAAGTATTTTTCCTTATTAGAGGAATTGTTATGCGCTATGGTTTTCCTTATTGACGACTCTAGACTCTTATAAGGGTCGTTTGGTCACAGGGATTGGGGGTTATCTTAATATAAAAGTTGAGAGTAATTTTATCCAACATTTATTGTAAGTATTAACTTAAATCAGGATTCTATACAGGAGGTGAAATTATAGTTCTATGACCAAAATTATTGTCACGATCCAAATTCCCAACCGTCGGGATCGTGATGGCGTCTAACATCATACTCGCTAAGCAAGTCAATGTTAGAATTTAACTAACTGTTTTCTTTTAAAATTAATAAAATATAAGTAAACAGTTTATAATGAAGTGAGAACAACTACGAAATTTAAATAAATATTGTTTAACCTTGAACTATTACTACCACCCAGAACTGGTGCCACAATCCACGAACGTTCTATGACTAACTACAAATAGTAGTATGAAAGAAAAGTACATCTTTCTCGAAAGAAAATAAAACAGGAATGAAGAACATAGAAGTGGACGCCAGGGCCTGTAGACGCCTGCAGGACTACCTTGGGTCTCCCGAATGAATGTCTGCAACCAACCTCTCGATCAGCCACAATCAACTCCAAAATCTGCATAAGAAGTGCAGAGTGCAGTATCAGTACAACCGACCCCATGTACTGGTAAGTGTCGAGCCTAACCTCGACGAGGTAGTGACGAGGCTACGGAGGGGATTTTATAATCTAACCTGCATATAGTTTATAATAAAGCAAAAAGGAAGTGCGGAATAAAGTAAAATGATAACTTGCAGAAACTAGTTACGAAACTCAGTTATCTTACTAGTACTCAGCTATAACTAATCCTAAGAATGCTTCAATACTACAGAATGAAATTGCAGTATAAACAACATAATTTAACAACCAAATGATGCGGTGTGCATCCCGATCCCACCATATAATCGATAACAATATAAACATTCACCCTTATTCCTCCTTGTTGCAGCGTGCAACCCGATCCCACCAGTCCACCCTTATTACTCCTCAGTACATCACCCTTATTCCTCCTATTGCGGCGTGCAACCCGCTCCCACTAGACAATCATCAGTCACATAATAAGTACAAGTGTTTCACAATTTAGCTCAGAACGTTCCACAACATTTATGCCTCAAACAATTGTAAACGGATAACTATTAAATTAGAACTTCACAAATTGAAACTACACAGCAAGACCAACCAGGACATACCATGAACCACCGACAAACCAGCTTAAACCAATAGTGTATCACAATGAGAATACGGAATAACTAATACTTCCAAATAAGATACAACATTCAACAAAAGCAATTAGTCATGTAAGCATCGATAGGCAAGGAGTAGTTAAAACAGGAAGGTAATAAATTGGGAACACGGAAATGAACATGCTAAGCAGATAATTTGGTGGCGCATAAGTACTTGTCACCTCACCTATACGCCACACACATGCAATTTTACATAGCAATTAAGTTAGGGATTCCTAATCCCTCAAGTCAAGGATAGACCAAACACTTACCTCAATCCGACGGCCAACTCAACGCTTAATTATCACTTTTCCTTTAGAATTCACCTCCAACCTACTCGTATCTAATCATAATCAGTTCAATATCATTAATTATTTCAAAAGGAACTAAATTTAATGCACAATTATGGTTTTCCTAAGTTTTCCAATCAAAAGACAAAATCGACCCCGGTCCCGCTTAGTCCAAACTGGAGGTTCAGACCAAAATCTGTTTACCCATTCTCTCCCAAGCCCGGATATACAATTGGTTTAGGAATCCAACCTCAATTCGAGGTCTAAATTCCCAAATTTCAAAATTCCTAAGTTCAACCCAAAAATCCCTAATTCTACCATGAAAACTCTAGATTCTAGGTTGAAATCTTGTAAAACGTTGTAAGAGATTGAAAGATATTAGTTAGGAATCACTTGCCTATGATTTGGAGAACCTTTGGTCTTTTGAAAATCGCCTATGGAGGTTTAGGGTTCGAAAAATTGAAGAATGGGTGAAAAATCTCGTCTAAGTTTAAACTTATCAGCTGCAGATGTCGCATAAGCTCGCAAATGTGAGAAAGGTATTGCAATTGCGAAACCTTCACATTTCTGCTGCCTTCGCATTTGCGACAAATATGTCGCATTTGCGGCTACTGACCTATCGCATTTTCGGGCAGGAGGTCGCATTTGCGATCATGGCCTCCCCTAGGCACTCTTTGCTTTTGCGCAGAAAATCTTGCATTTGCGAGAACCAAGCTGGCCCAGGTTATTCGCAATTGCGATTAATACCTCGCAATTGCCATAACTGCAACTTCGCATTTGCGAAGCCTGATCTTGCAATTGCGAGATCAGAAGCCTGCAACAGGTTCAGACACACCAGCTGTATTTTTCTAAGTTCTAAACACTCCTTAGCCTACTCGAAACCAAACATGCACACAAGTCTAAAAACATCATCTGAACTTGCTCGTGTGATCAAATCATCAAAATAACACCTAAAACCATTGATTTAGCATCAAAACTCATAGATTTCTCAAGAACACTTCAAAATTACTATCTTCTCAACCGGACGTCCGAATCATGTCAAATCAACTCCGACTCTCACTAAATTTCTCATATATGACTTAAATATTATTAAACCTATACCGGGCTCCGAAACCAAAATACGGACCCAATACCAACAAATTCAAACATAAATCAATTTCTTTAATTCCTTTAAATTTTAGTATAACAATTTTCATTAAAAATTCATTTCTCGAGCTAGGGACCTCAGATTTTGATTCCGGCCATACGCCCAAGTCCCATATTTTACTACAGACCTCCCGGGACCGTCGGAACATGGGTCTGGGTCCGTTGACTCAAAATGTTGATCAAAGTCAACTAAAAGTTAATTTTAACTCTCAAAAGTTTATATTTCATATCTTTTCACATAAAGACTTACCGGATTCACGCCCGAACTGCGCACGTAAATAGAAGTGAATGAAAATAATGCTTTTAAGGCTAACGAGCCCGGAATGGAGTCTTAAATCATAATATGACCCTTTAGGTCATCACAATCTCCACCTATAAAACAAACATTCGTCCTCGAACGGACATAGAAAAGTACCTGAACTGGCGAACAAGTGTGGATATCTACTCTGCATATCCGACTCGGACTCCTAAGTAGCTGCCTCAACATGCTGGCCTCTCCACTGCACTCGAACTGAAGGGTAACTCTTTGACCTCAACTAACGAACCTGCCGGTCTAGAATGGCTACCGGCTCCTCCTCAAAATTCAAATCCTTGTCCAATTGGACAGAGTTGAAATCTAACACGTGGGACGGGTCACCATGATATTTCTGGAGCATAGACACATGGAACACCGGATGAACTGAGGATAGCCCTGGAGGCAATGCAAGTCTATAAGCTACTTCCCCCACTCTCTCGAGGATTTCGAACGACTTGATATACATTGGGCTCAATTTTCCCTTCTTCCCAAATCTCATAACACCCTTCATAGGCGATACCCGAAGTAATACCCTCTCTCCGACCATGAATGCTATATCATGAACCTTACGGTCAACAAGCACTTCCTGGACTGAGTTGTACGAAGTCGATTCTCTACAATCTTGACCTTGTCCAAGGCCTCTTGAAATAAGCCTGTACCCAACAACCGAGCCTCTCCCCGCGCAAACCATCCAACTGGTGACCTGCACCGTCTACCATATAATGCCTCATAGGGAGACATTTGAATGCTCGACTAGTAGCTGTTATTGTAGGCAAACTCCGCTAATGGCAAGAATTGATCCCAAGAGCCTTCAAAGTCAATAACACAAACGCGGAGCATATCCTCGAAGATCAGAATCGTACGCTCGGACTGCCTGTCCGTCTGAGGATGGAATGTTGTGCTCAACTCGACCCGTGTACCCAACTCACGTTGTACTGCCCTCCAAAGGTGCGAGGTAAACTACGTACCCCAATCAGAAATGATAGACACGGGCACACCGTGAAGGCGAACGATCTCTCGAATATATTTCTCTGCCAACTGCTCCGAGGTATAAGTACTTGCCACCGGAATGAAATGTGCTGATTTAGTCAGCCTATCCACAATAACCCAAACAACGTCAAACTTCCTCTGAGTCAGTGGGAGTCCAACAACAAGTCCATAGTGATACGCTCCCACTTCCACTCAGGAATCTCTATTCGCTGAAGCAAACCACTGGGTCTTTGATGCTCATACTTCACCTGTTGATTATTCAAGAAACGAGCCACATAAGCAACAATATCCTTCTTCATCCTTCGCCACCAATAATGTTGCCGCAGGTCCTGTTACATCTTGGCAGCACCCGGGTGGATAGAATACCTAGAATTGTGAGCCTCCTCAGGGATCAACTCACGAAGCACATCTACATTAAGCACTCACACTAGACCCTCCATTCTCAAAACACCGTCTGTCACGACCCGAAATCCCACCTTCGGGCCATGACTGCGTCTAACGTTGAACCCGCTAGACAAGCCAACGTTTGAACTAAAAAAAACTCATTAACAACTAAAGCGAACAAGATAACTAAGGCATCGACGACCCACAATATGAAGGTTAACAAATTACAAAAAATAATATAGCAACTTCGAAATAAAACCCATATACAAATCCCAGAACTAGTGTCACATACTCACGAACTGTCTAAGAGATTTCTAAAAACAAAGGTCTGAAAATAAGTACATATGACTGTCTTTGAACTAGAAGATAAGACAGAGCTGAAAGTGAAGGGTAGAAGGTGACGCCAAGGCCCAAGAACGTCTGCGGGTCTACCTCGATGTCTCCTGTATGAACTGATGAGATGCTCCGACCGTCAGTGATCACCGGGTCCGGCTGCGTAGTCTGCACAACATAAAGAAGTGCAGGTGTAGCATCAGTACAACCGACCCCATGTACTGAGTAAGTGCCGAGCCTAACCTCGGCAAAGTAGTGACGAGGCTAGGACCGACAACAATATATGTACCTGTGCAATTCTATATAATAAAAGGAAAAATGTCGACGGAAATAAGCAAGTAAGACAGATACGGGGAGAACATGCTGGGGGTAAAAGGGGCAACGAAATGCTAGCACGGTAGAACAGGGTAATAACTGAAATGTAAAGATAAAGGCAGGAATTTAACTTCTCAAACAGATAATGAACAACATAAGGCACGACATATCCCCTCGTGCATGACCTCACAATCACTCGGCACGGAATGTCCCCTCGTGCGTATGTAATAACACTCGGCACGAAATGTCACCTCGTGCATCACTTCATAATCATTCGGCACGGAATGTCCCCTCGTGTGTGAGTAGTAACACTCGGCACGGAATGTCCCCTCGTGCAATAAATAATCAACGATCAACACAGCATGTCCCCTCGTGTGAAAAATAATAAACAATCAGCACGGCATGTCCCCTCGTGCGATAAACAATAAACGATCAACACGGCATGTCCCCTCGTGTGATACATAACAAAAAATCAGCACGACATGTCCCCTCGTGCGATAAACAATAAACGATCAACACGGCATGTCCCCTCGTGTGATACATAACAAAAAATCAGCACGACATGTCCCCTCGTGCGATAAATAATAAACGATCAACACGACATGTCCCCTCGTGTGATACATAACAAACAATCAGCACTGCATGTCCCCTCATGCGATAAATAATAAAAAGGCAACAATATAACGTAAAAATAACCAATAAGAAGTCTAGAGTGTATGGAAATACTCAATAAAATTCTATCGTACCGGCAAGGAGAAATAATCAATTAATAATTCAACAAATTCCCGGCAAGGGTCTCAGCTATAACCAACCTTGCATCAGAAATACAGTTTCAACAGTAAAAGCCTCAACTGAAACAAATGACACAATAACTCCCCACGTCATGAAACAACATCAAGGTATCACTTCTAAATCACCAATTACTCATAGTACGGAGAATATTAAGAACACAGTACGATTCATCACAATTGACTCACGGGCATGCTTGACCGCAACATATAGGCACTCGTCACCCCGCCTATACGTTGGACATGAATTACACATAGCAAATAAGACTCTATACCTAATCCCTCAAGCTAAGGTTAGGCCAAACACTTACCTCGGCTCCAAAAATGCAAGTCAAGCCTCAATCACAGCCTTTCCTTTAAATTCCGACTCCTGGACGGTATTATCTAGACATAATCATCCCAAGTACATCAATAATGGATCAATAAATCAAACCCATAGCCTAATTATTTATTTCAAAGCATTCTTCCTAAGATTCCAAAATTTGACCCCGGGCCTGCTTGGTCCAAACACGAGGCTCGGACCAAAACCCGATCATCCATAACCCCACGAGTTAGAATATATTATTTGTTTTAAGATTCGACCCCAAATTGAGGTTGAATCACCCAAAATTCTCAAAAACCCAACACTGCCTAAAATCCCTAATTCCTACTTTAATTCCATGTTTTTAGCCCTAGATTCTAGTGATTGATGAAGGAAAATGGTAGAGACTAGAGTTAGGATCACTTACCCAAGAGGCTATGGAAGAAAACTTTCTTGAGGATCGCCTATGGGGTCTTGGAGAGGAAGAAGATGGTGAAAAAGTTATAATCCCGTAATAGTATTCTGTTTTTGACTTAAGGGAATTAACTGGGCAATTTTCTTCATTGCGATCGCAAGAAGAGGGCTGCGATCGCGGAGGGTCTGGACCTAACTCACTGCGATCGTAGAAGAGGAGTCGCAATCGCGGAGCATAGCTTAGCTGACCCTATGCGATCGCAGGAAGAGGTTTGCGATCGCGGAACACTGGGACGTCACACAATGCGATCGCGGGTCGAAGGAATGCGATCGCGGAAGGGACCTGGACAGACCTCTGCGATCGCGGAGCAAGGGCTGCGATCGCAGAGAAGAAAACACCAGACACCAGAAACCTGCAACATCACACCAGATTTTTGACTCTTTAACACCCCGTTAGCTACCCGAAACTCACCCGAGCCCTCGGGTCTCAAAACCAAAAACACACACGACTCCCAAAACATCTTACGAACTTATTCAAGCATTTAAATCACCAAAATATCATCAAGAACATCGAATCAAACCTCACAACTCTTAGAATTTTCTCGAACTTCATAAACTTCTAAATTTCCCATTTTTAATCCGAATCACGTCGTTTCAAGTCCGTTTCACACCAAATTTCACAGATAAGACAAATATCATATAATAAACCTGTTCCGGGCTCCGAAACCTTAACATGGGCCCGGTAACACGGTTTCCACTTAATAGTTCATTTTCAAATTCCTTTATTATTTCCAAAAAATAATTTCCTTAAAAATTCATTTCTCGGGCCTGGGACCTCGGAATTCGATTTCGGGCATACGCCCGAGTCCCATATTTTCCTACGGACCCTCCGGGACCGTCACATCACGGGCCCGGGTCTGTTTACCAAAAACGTTAACCAAAGTTAACTTTATTCATTTAATTATCATAAATTCTATTTTTTATCCAATTTCAATATAAAGGCTTCCCGGCTACACGCCCGGGCTGCGCACGCATATCGAGGTTAGATTAACGGAGGCTTTCTGGGCTTCGGAACACAGATTTAGCTAGTATTACTTAGGATGACCTTTTGGGTCATCACAATCTTCACCTCTAAAACAAACGTTCGTCCTCGAACGGACATAGAAAAGTACCTGAGTCTGAGAAAAGATGGGGATAACGACTCCTTATATCAGACTCGGACTCCCAAGTAGCTGCCTCGGCAGGCTGACCCCTCCACTGAACACGGACCGAAGGATAACTCTTCGACCTCAACTGGCGAACCTGCCTATCTAATATGGCTACCGGCTCCTTCTCATAAGTCAGATCCTTGTCCAATTGGACACCACTGAAGTCAAGAACATGAGATGGATCTGCAATATACCTCCGGAGCATGGATACATAAAACACTAGATGCACTGTTGATAAATGCGGTGGCAAGGCAAGTCTGTAGGCCACCTATCCTACCTTATATAAAATAGACCAATGTACCTAGGGGTCAACTTGCCCTTATTTCCGAATCTCATCACGCCCTTCATAGGCGACATTCGAAGGAACACCTGGTCTCCTACCATGAAAGCCAAATCTCGAACTCTACGATCTGCATAACTCTTCTGCCTGGACTGAGCTGTACAAAGCCTATCCTGAATAATCTTCACCTTATCCAAGGCATCCTGGACTAACTCCGAACCCAATAGTCTAGCCTCCCCGGGATCAAACCATCCAACTACAGACCGACATCGCCTACGATACAACGCCTCATACGGAGCCATCTGAATACTTGACTGGTAACTGTTGTAGTAGGCAAAATCTGCTAAAGGAAACAACTGATCCCATGAACCACCAAAATCTATAACACATGCCCGCAACATATCCTCCACAATCTGAATAGTGCGCTCGGACTGTCCGTCCGTC
>ML253928.1:4605-17968 GCA_005239495.1 Nicotiana undulata
GTTAACCGATTGGTCGTAGGTTCGAATCCTACTTGGTGAGATTTGATTGATTCTGAATTAAAGAATTCAGAATAAAGGGGCTCGCTTTCCCATTTTTATCAAATTTTCACATGGAAGTTTCCCGGCTACCTGCTCGGGCTGCGCACGCATATCGAGGTGAGATTAACGGAGGCTTTCAAGGCCTCGGAACACAGATTTAGCTGGAATTACTTAGGATGACCTTTTGGGTCATCACATCTGGTGAGCCCCATTTCCTCTCGGGGCCGTGTAGGACTATGTCGCTCTCTTTTGCTTATGTTGTAAAAGGTATAGCCGGGGCCTTCTTACCGGCAAGTTTATGTAAAACTCCTAGTACTCTTAGAGATTCCGTAGACATTGTGTGGGTTGTATAGATGTATATTTTGGGCGGTAGTTGTACTCACTCGAAATTGTGGATCGTATCGGAAATGTTGTATGTAACTTGTATGTTTTGGATTATCAGTTGTTGAAAGTTAAAAGAGGAAACTGAATTTATGTTGTAAATCGTACTTTGAATCTAAATTGGCTAATTCATATGGAATAATGTATGTTATGAACACGGGGTAATTCGTTAGGTAGGAAAGGCAATCCAGATCCTCTTGACTGGGTTCATTCGGTTAGGCGCCGGTCTCGTCCCTCGATTTTGGGGCGTGGCATAAATACGACAGGCTACCCATATATCTACGGTTGAGGGCATCGGTTACTACGTTCGCCTTCCCCAGATGGTATAAAATATCAACGTCATAATCTTTAAGTAGCTCCAACCATCTTCTTTGATGTAAATTCAAATTGTTGTTTTTGAAGATATACTGGATGCTCTTATGATCCGCATAGATATCAACATGAATGTCATACAAGTAGTTCCTCCACGTCTTTATTGCATGACTCACTAGGGATAACTCTAAATTGTGGGTAGGGTAGTTCTTCTCATGCGTTCTTAGTTGTCTAGAAGCATAAGCTACAACCTTACCATGCTGCATCAGCACACGACCCAATCCAACGCTTGAAGTGTCACAATAGATAACATAGCCATCGGTCCCTTCTGGGAGAGGTGAAACCGATGCTGAAATTAATTTGTCCTTCAATGCATGGGAACTGCGTTCGCAAGCATCGGTCCATTAAAACTTGGCTCCCTTCTGAGTTCACTTATCCGGGTATTCTAATCTTTCACAATTCATGAAATTACCCTCTTCGAAGGCCCAAACTTCATCCTTTATTTATCACAGTTACGCCTTTATCCTACTACCAGGATAGCATTTCATCTATTCTAAATGTTACTAGTCTTAGATTCCTCTGAGTTCATTCAGGCTATACTGAGCCTTTTTATAATTTAGAGAAACCATCAACTCTATTATGATCTTAACCCCAAGGACTTATCCATTCTCATCCCCTTTTTATTCATCTTTTTCTTATCCATCCTCCTATCTTCCTAAAACCTTGTCGTTCTACAATATTTTAACTTGCGACCCACAGATCTTTGTTTATACCTATTCGCAACCTTCCTTCAACTTGCTTGCACAATAGATTTCCTTATGTTATTCTGGAACATCAAGCGAAACACGACATACCACTTTGGTCAAGGTGCTAAAAGAGAAGAAAGTTCCGTTACAAGTTTCCTGTAATAACTTGTCAAATGGAAAATCTACGAACCTCTGTCGGTGTCGGGGGTCTAGGTCGAGTCTTTACTGCCCCAATGTGTTGTGTAATCACCTAGATGCCTTCACCCGAAATGATATGCCCAAGGAAGGCCACGGAGTTGAACCATAATTCATATTTAGAGAAGTTTTCATACAACTTCTCATTTTGTAGAAATCTGAGCATAGTACGCAAATTATCTGCTTTATCCGCCTCTAAACGAGAATACACCAATATATCGTCGATAAATATAATTATGAACAGATTTGAAAAGGTCCTGAACACACGGTTCATCAAATCCATGAATATTGCGGGGCATTAGTCCAACCGAACGACATAACACGAAACTCAAAGTTCGCATAACTAGTCCGGAGTGCTATCTTCGGAATATCTTCCTCCTTAACCCTTACCTGATGGTACCCGGACCTCAAGTCTTTCTTTGAAAAACACTTGGCACCTTGCAAGTGATCAAATAAATCTTCAATCCTCGGGAGCGAGGTACTTATTCTTGATCGTTACCTTATTCAACTGTCTATAATCAATACACATCCGTAAGGAACCATCTTCTTTCCTCACAAATAACACAGGTGCTCCCCATGGTGACGTACTAGGTCTGATAGACCTTTTTCAAGCAATCCCCTTAGTTGTTTAACTCTTTCAACTCTGCGAGGTCATTCTATAGGGGGAAATAGATATTGGATAAGAATCTGGTAGTAGGTCAATGGCAAACTCAATTTCTCGCTTGGCGGAAGTACTGGAAGCTCATTGGGAAAAACACAGGGAAACTCATTAACTACAGGGAAGGAATGAACGGTTGGTAACTCTACTTCCACATCCCAAACCCGAACTCAGTGATAAATATAGCCCTTTCTGATTATCTTCCTTGCCTTGATATAGGAGATAAATTTACCTCTTGGCGATGCGGTATTACTTTTCCATTCTAAAGCAGGCTCTCCTGGAAACTGAAATCAAACCATTTTTTATCTACACTTGATCTTAGCATAACGAAAGGCCAATCAATCCATACCTATTATAATATCACGTCCTACCCAACCGAACACCACGTATCTTATCCTTGTTTATTATCAAATCTATCACGGGCAATTCGGGCCACATCCATATATATAAGTAACAATATTTTCATAACTAATTTACAAAAAGGTTTATATACATAGGGGAATACTAGGTTGTATACATGTCACACCCAAAACTATATACGAGATAATGTCTGCAAAACCTCTAAGTAGGCATAACCATAATATATAAAAGTCGGAACGGGGCACCCTACGTCCTCATAAACAACCTAACACATTTAGAACCCTAACTTGGTAATACTCCAAGAAGAGATGGAACTCATCAACCAAAAACTAACACTTGGAGGAAGTCTAAAGTAGAGGGTCTTCGCCTTGTCCTATATAAGAACCTCGATCGGACACACTTCGAAGAGGAATCTTCATGCCCTTATCAGTTACCTTCCTCCTCTTAGCCTGACTACTCTCTTCTTCCTCTGTGTATCCCAAAACATACACCGACGAACCTTGATTGACGGACTCCCAAGACTGTGGACTATTTGGAACCTCAGAAGAGCTGGTGTCCGCAAATACCTTGACATAGTTTTTAGCCTGAGGGAAACCTGGCTATGCCAATCCATGCATTATTCCCCTCATACCCTGATCAACGAGCCGTGATAACTAAACAAAGGGCCTTGGTGCGGTTGGAACTCCTCTCACCCCATATGCTGCCGGAGTGGTCAAAATAGCTCGAACGGATGACTCATACGGATCCTCGGATGGATCCTCCTCAAAAGAACCCATGATCTCCGGTGGGTCTGACTCTATAGTATAACTTATATCTCTTTCTAACACCTTCGTAGCCTTTTGACGCGTGATAGCGGTTGTAGTCTTCGGAGGCATCGCTGAAAACGTAACACATCATTAGGAACATGAATTCTTATATCGCATGATCTAAGATAAGAAGAGAGGATAACATCCTATATGTCATGTAGCCTCTTGTCTATAAGTGTGGTGCACAACACACCCATAAACAAGACTCTACTAGACACAGTCTATAGACAACCCTAGGACAGAACTGCTCTGATACCACTTTTGTCACGATCCAAACCGATGGGTCGCGACGGGTGCCTGAGACCTACCTGTCAAAAACCATCATACATGCGTCTAAGATATGAACCTGAATAACATTTGCTAAATTAAGAGAATAATGTACATAAAGGAAATTTTAAAAAAAAGGCATACATACATATACGTACAACATATGTAGGACGAGCCGACAAGGCTGCTATAGACAACTATACATCTCAAAACTGGAAGCCGGCAAAGACACATACTATCCAACTAGACACACTGTCTATAGACCTCTAATAGAAACATAATTGTACAAAGACGGGACCGAGCCACGTCATACCCATATATATCTATATTCAAATGTATCGTACAACAATCAAAAGCAGCTCCGGATTAAGTGGAGCACGCCAACTCTCGCTGATCAGGGATCATAAGAAGGGGGACTGTCAGTTTGCCTACCTGCACCTGCGGGCATGAAACACAGCGTCCCCAGGCAAAAGGGACATCAGTACGAATAATGTACTGAGTATGTAATGCATGAAATCAGTACATAAGAGTCATAGATGAAATATGTAATAAAGAAACCCATCTGTAAATCTGAATAACTTTACAAATCCTGAAACATTTATAATGTCATGCACGTGCATATAAATGTCATGTAATGCATAGGTCTGTACTTACATAACATCATCAAGCCTCTGAGGGAATCCCATCATATCATCTCGGCAACTGTGGGCAAATCATCAACGTATACCAGCTGATCAGGTTGTGGTGCGTATATAACGCCATAACCTTTCCCATATCTCATATACATATATATACATACATATATACGCGTATATAACTCCGTATGAGTCATGGGTCAATGTACATGTATAAATGCATGAAATGCATAAGAAATACCTTAATAAGATTTTCTCAGAAGGCCATAAAAATCAATATGCCTTTAGGATCAACGTTATCAAATACGTATTTTTCTGGGACCCATGTACAGAAGATAATAATAATTCACATGGGGAATCAAGAATATATACACCCCTAGTATTTCTATGAATAGAGTAATTTACGGAAACTGTGCGTTTCCTCGTTTCTTTAGTATAATTTGGACCATGCCAAAAGAAAAAAGGGATGGCCTTAACATACTTGGAGTAAAAAAAACTCCGTATAATATTCCGTTGAAAACCTTCATGTATTGAACTTAGAACCCAAAAGTCGGATTAAGCTTCTGCGTTTTGAAACTGATGAACGAAATCAGCTTCTGGTCTTGGCGTTGAACTGCCTGGACGTTGGAGCTTCTGTTCTTCTAACGTTTTCCTTTTATGAAACTTTGCTTCTAACCTTTCAAACTAAGAAAGTAAGCTTTCTTTCTTTCGTTTAGAATGAGTAACGTTAATGTGTTCTCATTATTTGTTCCATGTTAAAATATATCAAGACTTGTACATGTCTTGTTTTGGATAATCACTCTTTTAGTTGTTTAATTCAATTGCATCATAGATAGCCACCTAGGATGTTTTATTACTTAGTCACTTCATGTAGTAAGCTAGTGCTACCACATCTCTTTGGAGTATAATTAATTAAGTTTTATCCACTTAATAGTTAAATGGGTAATGTCTTGTTACCCGGTAATTAATCAATTACCCGCATAATTTAAAAATTGTCTCAAATTACTTAAAATTTTATTTATTTTTAATATACTTCATATATACATTATACATTATATATATATCATATTATCACGGCCATATGGTACCTTGTATGGTACTAGTCCATAATTATCAGGCAGTATCGCTTGACCCGTACTTTATCCCACATTGGCTACTTTCAACAAAACTCGTTTTCTTTAATTCGTGTATCCCTTTATTATTCATAACACTTATTTATTTCTTGGTATAAATTGCATAAGCTTCAAGATGATTTCATCCCCGACTCTACGTCAATTAATTGAAGACGAAGCTTTTAACGTACGAAAACGCGAGGTGTAACAATTTTGTTGTCATTTGTTCCCTTAATTGATTTCGTTGGTATTTTAAATGTATTCTGGTTACTTAATGCGTCCTCGCCTGTTACTTCTTGTGGTTACTTGCTGTTTCTATTTATTCCATTTCTATCTTTACATTGTTGTTCTTTCTATGTTTAGTTGTACACTGATATTTGTTCCTCTGTTAGCTTTATATTAACAATTGCACAAGTTATTATATGTAGTAGGTGTCTTGACTTGAACCTCATCACTACTCCACCAAGGTTAGTCTTGATAATTACTGGGTACCACTGTGGTGTATTCATGCTACTCTTCTACATCTTTTCGTGTAGATCCAGGTACATCGGAGCGTGTTGGTCATTAGTTAGTTGATTTAAAGGCCTCGGAGTCACCTTCTGGAGTTCTACTGTCACAACCCAAATTTGAGGGTCGTGACGGGCGCCCGGTACCTTACTCGACCGAGCACCAACGTAAGATATCTTTCTTATTACACCATCATGGGTAAATTGGCCATAAGGACGGTCATGCGATAACCATAATAAAACATAATGGTACACTAGACATAGGATGACCCAGCATAATATAGAAACTTATACATGTGACGTACGGTCCTATAAGGCCGACATGATCATTTGTACACACAAAACATAGGCCACTAAGGCCATACAAGTATCCATATACATGACATCTTTCTACAAGCCTCTAAGAATACATAAACATTATAAAGGTCGGGACAGGGCCTCGCTATACCAATCAATACATGTCAAAATCATACTGACCAAATAGGCAACGCCAGACCAAGTGGAGCGCACCAATACCTTCCGTTGAGCTGATAGATTACTACGAGAACTGTCAACCTCTCTATCAGGACCTGCGGGCATGAAACGCAGCGTTCCTAGGCAAAGGGACGTCAGTACAAATAAAGTACCGAGTATGTAAGGCATGAAAGAAACATGATGTAAATAACTCAACATGTAAGTCTGAATATCTATGTGAATAGTGAAACATTTTTAATGTCATGCATATGCGTACAAATGTCATACAATATAGGTATATGAGTACATGACATCATCAAGCCTCTGAGTGCATCTCATCATATCATCTCGGCCTTTGTGGGAGAAATCATCAACATATACTTGCTGATCAAGTGGTGGTGCATGTATAACGCTGTAACACTTCCCCATATCGCATATACATATAATATACGCGTATATAACGCCATCTGGTCATGGGTCAATGTACATTTATAAATGAATGCAATGCATAATGAAGTAAGTCAATAAGATCTCTCAGATAAACTTTATCAACTTACGTCTTTTTCTAAGACCCGTGAACAGATGATATAGTAATAGGACACATAGGAAATCAGGAACATAGGCACTCCTAGTACTTCTATGAATAGAGCCATTTATGAAGTTCTGCATTTGCTCGTTTCGTTTGTATTATGTGGATCATGAAAAATGGAAAAAAGGTACCGCCTTAACATACCTTTATCGTTTTCTTAACCACACGACGTCGGTTCATCCTGCTAGTACTTCAATCTACAACTAACAACAAGGTACCATTAAGCTTAGAGAAGCTAGAACTCAACACAATTGTGCGACTAGCTCATCTACAAAATTTTGGACAACACCTCTTATTCTTTTCATTTTCCTCATATCAAACAAAAATACCAACATGTCCAGAATGTCAACAAAATAGTCCATACCATCTCACCCAACAAACAAGTTCTAACTTGCACTTTCCAAGCATTCACTTCTTCCAAACACATCAACCACAATAGCAATAGTATTCTAAAATTATTTCTACTGATTTCCAGCCATGAAACATCAAGAATTCAACTCTAAAATCGTCCAGCAGCTACAACACTTCATCAGGAAGTTCAATCTACTTCATAAGTTTCCTTTAACAAATCAATTAGATATATATTGATGATCTTAAATATATGTAGTAGAGTTAAACCTTACCTTGGTAGCAAGAGTACTTTTCCAACTAAGCCTTCAAGCTCAAACAATCTCTTTACCCCAAACAAAATATTAGAGAGATAACTAGGTGATCTTGATCTTCCAAGAGAGAAATCACCTTGCCAACTTGTGGATTTGGTCTTGAACCCTAGGATAATGTTGAGAGAGGTCTTGGGGGTGATATTTTGGAGCTCCTTCACGTCTCAATAGAGAGAGAGAGAGGGATTCTAAATTATTTTCTTAGTGAAATATCTATGTATATATGGCCCTACTAGTGGGCTTGGGAAGAAGGGTTGGCTGCCCATATCTACCCTTTTCGTTTCCCTTTTTAATTTGGTCCACAAACTCTAAGTAGGTGATACACCTACTTGTCACCTACTTAATCAAGTAGGCGATTCATGTTGGTTCTTTTTCCCATTTGAAGCATGTGTGTCATCCTCTTTAATTGATTTATACATGTGTCAATTAGCTCAAGCAAGCAGAACGGTAAGTAAGTTTGTGAAGCCGGCACGTCGGGTAGGCATGCAACTCATTTTTATTTCTCCAAAATCTCCTTTCTCGCATTTAAGTACAATCTTCCTCAACCTAGTTGTTTCTATGCTGAACGGAAATATGGATGTAATATCGTTTGATCACTTTATATACTTTCAAAGAGAATCTCATTTCCAAGCTCACATCAAATGAGTTACGGCGTACTTTCGCATATGAAAACATAGGCGTAACATCATTTCCCCCTCTGGAACATTCGTCCTTGAATTTTGACTGATGTACTTATCATTCTCATAACCTATAGCTCTTGCGAATATTTTAGTAGTGTCCTTGCCATCTAGTCAAGTGTTTTGGGAATGAATCCAAAGGACAGAGCTTTCCCCCATTTAGGCCTCTTTCTCATACCACGACTTATGGTTGGAATTCTACCAATCTCGTAACCATTGTTACCTTTTATCATGCATTTTGTACGACTTTGACCATGTAAGTGCGTCTATTCGACTTTTCTCTCATATTTCTCCAGCTTTTAGCCAATCTCTAGGCCTCACGTTGTAAACATATACACAATTATGACAAGTTTTCCCTCTAGGCGTCTTTGGCTTTACAACATCTAAGTAGGTCATACTATACCATAACTCTTTACTATACCATAACTCTTACTTTAATTTATCATTACTGAGGTCTGCTACCAAACTCTAGGTTACTCTCTGTCACAACCCAAATCGATGGGCCGCGATGGGCACCCGGTACATTACTCAACCGAGTACCAACATAACGTATCTTTTCGTATCATACTATCATAGATAACTGATCCAGAGAGGCTGCCGTGAAATAGGTAGAATACTACATGTAGTACCAACTTATACATAAGGCATATGGGCGTCTAAGACAAAACTAACCACTCGTACACTGAACATAGGCCGACAAGGAGATACAATCTTTTACGTACATGACATATGTCTACAAGCCTCTAAGGATACATAATTGTCATAAAGGTCGGGACAGATCCCCGACATACCAAACAATACACATCTTGATCATACTGACTAAACAAGCAACTCCGGAGCAAATGGAGTGCACCAACATCTTCAGTTGAATTGATCGCCTACTTGCAGGACTCTTGATCTGTCTATCGGAACATGCGGGCATGAAACGCAGCATCGCCAGGCAAAAAGGGATGTCAGTACAAGTAATGTACCAAGTATGTAAGGCACATAAATAAGTACATAACAGACATGGAAGAAATATAGAGTACATGACTCAACCTGTAAGTCTGGATAATTCTGTAAATCATGAAATAATTATAGTGTCATGCATATGAGTATGAATGTTATGTCGTGAATAGGTACATGTTTCATAACATCATCAAGCCTCTGAGGGCATCCCATAAAATCATATCAGCCACTGTGGGCAAAATCATCAATGTACGCCAACTAATCAAGTGCTGGTGCGTATATAACACCATTACCTTTCTCATATCCCATATACATATATATACATATGCATATATATATACACATGAAATGCATATGAAATACGTTAATAAAATATCTCGGTACGACATAAGACCATTATGCCTATGATTTATATTATGAAATAAACTTTACCAACTCACGAATTTTTGAGACCCATGAACAGATGATAAAATAGCAAGATATGTGAGAATTCAAGAACATAGACATCTCTAATACTTCTATGAATAGATTCATTTATGAAATTTGTGCATTTGCTCGTTTCATTCGTGTCGTATAGATCATGCCAAAAAGAAAGAAGGGATAGCCTTAACATACCTGTCGATTCTCATGACAATCCCTCTAACACACGTCTTTTGTGATAAAACACGTTACAGTGGATCGAAATAGGGAAATATCTGTATGATGTTCTTGAGAAAGATTATATCGGGCTCCCTTAAAATTACAAATCCCGTCACTATTACGTCATATAACTTCACATGAAGCTAAAGATCGTTACTTAGTAGATGTAAAACATTTCCATATTTTTGTGAATCTGATCACAATTTCATATAGCTTTCCTTGCTGAAATAGTAATGTTTCAATTCTTATGTTTATGAATTATTCAAGATTCTTACATTACGTTACTTATCAAACAAAGAGACCAAGAATGGATTTCCTTAGCTTTTCAATACAAGAATCTTATACGCGTAAACATAGTATCTCATGATTTATGACTCATTATGCCATTAGTGCCACTTTAGCTTAGATTGATGCCAAGTGGCAGCCCAGAAAGATCTTTCTCCATTTAATCATAATTATCCTCAATTAATTAGGTAATGACTGATTACCCGGTTTAACCAATTACTCGTATAATTAAGAATTATCTCAACTTACTTAAAATATTACTCAATTTTAATATACCTTGCACATCTTACTATCATGGTCATGTAGTACCTTGTGTGGCACTAGTCCATAAATATCGATTATTAACGCTCAGCCCGTAATTTATCCCAATATGCCAAACTTGGACAAAAAATTCATTTTCATTGACTTGCTTCCCCTCTCACCATCATGAATTTACATATCATTGGTTTAAAAATAGCATAATCCTTATAATATCCAAATAATCTTTTTTCTTGGACTAAGGTCAATTATCTTACGACAAATTCAACGTACAATACTACAGGGTGCAACATCGTCGTAATTTAATTTTATGAAGTGTAAAATTATTTCAATATATACGTAATATTACGCGGCATAACATCATTCCCCCTTTGGAACATTCGTCCTCGAATGCTGACTGATGCTCTTATCATTCTTATAACCCACAGGTCTTGCGAATACTTTAGTACTCGTCTTGCCATCTAGGCGACTGTTCTGTGAATGAACCAAAGGCCAGGGCATTCCCCCCGTTAAGCCACTTTCTCACACCATGATTCATTGTCGAAATTCTTCCAATCTCGTAATTGTTACTATCTTCTATCAGGTAGCCTTTACGACCCTAACTTTGAATGTGCGCCTGACTCTTCTGTTCTCCTCCATATTTTAACCAATCTCTAGGCTTTACTTTGTGATATACAAAATTATGTCAAGATGTCCCTCTAGGAGTCATTAGCTTTACTATATCTAAGTAGCCCATATTATACCAAAACTCTTACTTCGATTTATCGTTACCGGGGTCTACTACCGAATTCCAGGTTACTCTCGTTGCTTATGCTATATGCATAAAGCTAAATCCTTTTTCTTCATTACTATTCATCTTATGACTGATGGCTCAATCTCATCTCGTACTTTGCAATTTTTTGCCCATCCATTGTTGATTCACCTCATGGTTGATCTACAATCATCAATTGATCACTTAAAATTTCTTACCTAATATATTGCCACTAAGTCTTATATTACTTGCATCATGGAATATTTGAAGTGATTTTTCTGATCCACCTGGGTGCTACGATATTATACTTCCATAACCGTATTTCATAGCATCCCAATGTGACTCGCCTTACGTGGCTATTTTAATCTTGTCCAGTTCATGAAATCTCTTTTTTTTCGTTAGACCATTACTCAATCGAAGGCCCAAACGTCGTCATTTATCTATTATAATCACACACCCATTCTACAATATTCCATCTCTTCTAAATGTTATTAGTCTTAGACTCCTTTGAGTTCATTCACATTATAGTGAGCTTTGTATAACTTAGAGAAACCGTTTGCTCTTCTTGTTTTCATGTGGTTAATCCTAAATACTTATCCATTTTTGTTGCATTCTCACTCTCCCCTTTCTTATCCTTACTCATGTCTTCTAGAACCTTGTCGCTTCACCATACAATAGCTCGCGACCTACACATATCTATTTACATTACTTGCTGTGATGACCCAAAAGGTCATCCTAAGTAATTCCAGCTAAATTTGCGTTCCGAGGCCTCGAAAGCCTCCGTTAATCTCACCTCGATATGCGTGCATAGTCCAGCAGATAGTCGGGAAGCTTCCATGTGAAAATTTGATAAAAATGGTATTTTTTAATTGAATAATTGAATAAATTTGACTTTGGTCAACATTTTTGATAAACAGATCCGAACCCGTGATGTGACGGTCCCGGAGGGTCCGTAGGAAAATATGGGACTTGGGCGTATGCCCGAAATCGAATTTCGAGGTCCCTAGCCCAAGAAATGAATTTTTAAAGAAAATTATTTTCAGGAAATAATAAAGGATTGTGAAAATGAGTAATTATGTGAAAGCCGTATTACCGTGCCCGGATTACGATTTCGGAACAGGTTTATTATATGTTATTTGTCCTATATGTGGAATTTGGTGTAAAACGGGCTTGATTTGATTGGTTTCGGATCCAAGTGAGGAAAAATGGAGTTAATGAACTTGTGGGGTTTCTAAAGAATTTGAAATTTGGCTTGAGAGGTGATTTTATGTTCCCGAGGTCCGAATGAAATTCCGAGACCGGGAATAGTTCCGTTGTGTCAATTATAACTTATCTGCAAAATTTGAAGTCATTCGAGTGGTTTAGGCTGGTTCGGCGCGTTGAAGTGAATTCTAGAATTTCAAAGTTCTTAAGTTTGATTAATTTGATTTTGGAGTTTAATTAATTCGTTTGATGATATTTTGATGGTTTAAAAGCTTGAATAAGTCCGTAGGATGTTTTGGGAGTTGTGTGTGTTGTTGGTTTTGAGCCCCGAGGGCTCGGGTGAGTTTCGGGTAGCTCACGGGGTGAGAAAACTTAGGAAAATCTGGTTTTTTTGTTAGTTTTATCTGGTGTCAGGCCTTTTCTTCAGTGCGATCGCATATACATCTCCGCGATCGCACATCATTAGGTTGGTAGGGGTCCCAGGTTTTCTATGCGATCGCAATGCCAGTTCCGCAATCGCATAGGCTGTTAGTCGAGTCAGGGGTCTGGAGTAATTTGGTCAGTGCGGTCGCATGGGGGTTTCTGCGATCGCACAGGGTGGGGGGCCTTAGGTTCTGCGATCGCGTTGAGTATCATCCGGTCCTCTTCTGCGATCGAAATTGTTCTTCTGCGATCGCAGAGCACAAACATGTTCAGTGAGTTTTAAATACCAAAACAGAACCTTATACGAGATTCTTCCCATTTTCCACTTCTCTCTTCTTCCCCAAGCCTCCATAACCAAGAATCAAGCTCCCCAACCTCCATAACTCCATAGGTAAGTGCTCTTGATCTCGTTTCCTCTTAATTTATTCAATTAATCACTAAACTCTAGGCCTAAAAACATG
>ML253930.1:0-21239 GCA_005239495.1 Nicotiana undulata
AGGAAAGGCAATTCCAGGTCCGCTTGACCGGGGTCCTCCAGTTGAGTGCCGGTCGTGTCCCTCAGTTTTGGGGCGTGACACATACTTTCTATCAACCCTCCATCACACTTATCAACAAGACGAACCCCTCGGCTAGCTATATTTTGGTCTTTCTTTACTATTGGACGTTCAACCAAAGAAAACCTGGCCAAACTACCCATGGATCTTCTGCTCAGAGCATTAGTGTGATGACCCAAAAGGTCATCTCTTGTTTGAAAAGTCAAAACTGTGTTTTGAGGCCTTAAAACCCTCCTCTTGTCTCACCTTGATTTGCGTGTGAAGTGCGGGCTTATATCCAAAAATATCTTATGTGAAAAATTGAGAAACAAAATGCTAATTTTGCCACTAAAATTTAATTTAAATTGACTTCGGTCAATATTTTGGGTAATCGGACCCGAACCCAGACCCGTGATTTGACGGTCCCGGTGGGTCCGTAAGAAAATATGGGACTTAGGCGTATGCCCGAAATTGAATTCCAAGGTCCCTAGCCCGAGAAATGAATTTTTGAAACAAATTGTTTAACTGAAATTGTAAGAGTTTTTGGAAATTTAACTCTGTTTGGATGTGATTGTATCGGGCCCGTATTTTGGTTTCGGAGCCTAGTACAGGTTTAATATGGTATTTGAGTTGTGCCTGTAAAATTTGGTAAGAAACGGAGGTCATATGACGCGATTCAAACCCTTAGTTGTAAAATTTGAAACTTTAAGAGTTCTTGAGATTTTCATTGATTTTGATACTAAATTCATTTTTTAAGATGTTATTTTGGAAATTTGATCGCACGAATAAGTCCGTAAGATATTTTTAGGGTTGTGTGCATGTTTGGTTTGGAGCCCCGAGGGCTCGGGTGAGTTTCGGATGGGTTTCGGGGTGTTTTTGACTTTGAAAAATCTGGTGTAGTTGTTGTATCTAGTGCCTGTTTTACTATGCTACGCGAACGCATGGTCACCCATGCAACCGCGAAGGGGAAACTAGGCTGGGGTTGGGTTTGTTCATCGCGAACTCATATACCTGGGCGCAAACGCAAAGCACTGGGGGGTTGCTCTACGCAAACGCGACCGGTCAACCACGAACGCATAGTTTTAGGAGGTGTTGGTCAGGGAACTTAGGAAAGCCTATGTGAACGTGACCCCTTATACGCGAACGCGAAGGAAAGGCTGGGCTAAGCCTTCGCGAATGCATGGCTTTTCCTGCGATCGCATAAGTCCTCAGCAAGCAGCCTTTCGCGAACGCGGCAGTGTTCACGCGAACATTGTGAACACTGTCGCCCAACACTTAAAACAGTAACATAACGGGAATTAGGCCATAAATACATATTTTCAAAAACTAGAGAGCATTGAGGCGATTTTCAAGAGACAAGTTCTTCCCTAAAGTATTTGTATATGATTCTAAACCTCTTTATTTCATTTACCCATTGCATTTCATCAATTTTTATCCAAAATTCTAGGGTTTTTAATAGTAGAAATTGGGGATTTGGGTAGAGTTAGGGATTTTTTTATAATTGGAATTTAGACCTCGTTTTGGGGCCGTATTTCGTAACTAATTGCATATTTGGACTCGTGGGCGAATGGGTAATCGGGTTTTGGTCCGAACCTTGAATTTTGACCAAGCAGGCCCGAGGTCGATTTTTGACTTTTTGGGGAAAATGGTAGAAAACCTATAATTAAGCATTGGTGTTGAATTCTTTAGCATTTATTGATGTTGTTAAGTTAATTATGTCTAGATACAAGTGAATTGGAGGCAAAATCTAAAGTGAAAGCGGTATTTGAGTCTTGAGTTTGACCGTGGAATTCGAGGTAAGTGTTTGGTCTAACCTTAGCTTGAGGGAATAGGTGTTGTGTCCTATTCTCCATGTGGCAGTGTTATGTTCAACATATAGTTGTGGTGACGAGTATCTATGCGTTGGTCTCAAGCATGCCCGTGAGTCGTACGTTGTGATTGATATGATTTTTCATTAAGCACCACTTCAGTTTAATTTGATAAATATCCATGTTGAAGGAATTTCTTTCGTATTGCCTATTGTTGAGTATTGGTTCAAGTTGAGATTTATTTCGTGAAGATAATTTATTAATCGAGATTGGTTATAGTTGTTTCCCTTGTCGGGATGATATGGTTTTTGTTGTTAACTCCCTTGCCGGGACGTTATGGTTTCTATTATTGTTTATAATGTTGATTTCCTTGTCGGGATGCTGTCATTTCATTTGTTTGGGTGAGAAAGAGTGTAAATCACGAAGGGTGATTCCGTGCGTGATATTGTGAGTGAGTGTTAAAGCACGAAGGGTGATGCCATGCCGATATTGTGAGTGTTAATGCACGAAGGATGATGTCGTGCCATGATTATGAGAGAGTAAAAGCACGAAGGGTGATGTCGTGCCGTTTCTGTTGATTTTATGGTGAGGACGAGAGTAAAAGCACGAAGGGTGATGTCGTGCATTTGTCTCTGTGCTTTTATCTCCGTTGTTTTAAGTTTGATACTTACTTTGTCGCTTTATTTCCTTATTGTCATAACTTAATATTTCTTCCCCTCAGCATGTTCCCCTTTTTCCGTATTAATCTGTTCAATACTTGTTATTATTATTGCTTCTCGTATATGATTAAACTGCACCGGTTTATATGGTTGTTGTGTCCTAGCCTCGTCACTGCTTCGCCGAGGTTAGGCTCGACACTTACTGGTACATGGGGTCGGTTGTACTGATGCTACACTCTGCACCTTTTGTGCAGATCCCGGTACTGGACCCTTCGGACCATAGATCAAGGTTGCTGCCTTCAGTCCGGTGGAGACCTGAGGTAGTCCTGCAAGCGTCCGCAGGCCTTGGACTCCACTTCTTTCCTACTTCTATTCTGTTCTTATCTATTTCTGAGAGAGATGTGTATTTATTTTGTTCAGACCACTATTTGTAGTATTCGTAGATAGTCCGTGAAATTGTGAAACTAGTTCTGGATGTAGTTTTATTATTGATTTCGTATTAGTATTAAATTAAATTGTTAGATCATGTTCTTCCGCATTTTGATTTCCATTGTTATATTATCTGGAAAACCGTTAAATATAAAGGAATAAGGTAAAATAATCAGTAATGTTGGCTTGCCTAGCGGGTTCAACATTAGGCGCCATCACGGTCCCGACGGTGGGAAGTTCAGGTCGTTACAAGTTGGTATCAGATCACTAGGTTTTTTAGGTCTCACAATTCATGGACAAACTTATTAGAGTCTGAGGAATTGGTACAGAGACGTCTGTGCTTATCCCCTAGAAGGTAGCAGCGTTGAGCTTGCCAAATAAACCATGATGATCGACATGCTGACCTTCTAGCATGTTGGCTTCTCAAATCATGGAATATAAAATTTTGGGGGAGTCAGAAATGTCGACCACCTAGAACCCGACCCTAGGGGCCTCTTCTGTTGTTTGAGGAGGCTTTCCTCGAGATTCTCTCTCCATAGTCTTTGCTGGGGACGGCGTGACTTCTGGCTGAGGGACCTTGGCCGAAGATCCCTTGTTGTTTGCCTCCGGCTCGGAGGACTTCTGTGCCGAAACTGTAGCCCGCGGATGAGCCACCAGCCAATTTCTTCTTGTTCTTGTTCTTCCTCTTCGGACTCGTCAATTAGCCAGCGAACTGATTCCAATGATAAGGGAATAACGTTTCCCTTAGTCTTGCGAGGCATCCTCATCGATCTCTTCTTTTCCGAGCCCAGGGAACTTGGGGCCCTTTTTCCATTTTCTCCTTAGCCGGCTTTGGAGCTGGTGGTTGAGGAAGGATTTCTTCGTCGTCGGAGGGAGGTCTCATCGGTACATTCTTCCCGTGACCTACAAAATAAAGGGAGGTAAGTTAGTTAAGAAAAATTTAAAACGACAAACAGTTAGAGAGTAGAAGTTTCCCATGGTTGCGAGCCTCTCATCGACCCTTAGAAAGCTCCATCCAAGCACGCTCGGAGTAGGGCCTCTTAGACACCAGGCCCTCGACCCATCTTTTCAACCCCGACATCGGGCCCGGCATCTGGACCACAACTGCAATAACGAAATAAAAATAAATAAAGGTTGAAGGAAGTAAAAATGGCAAAACGAGCATTCAAGGTAAATACACTTACGATTAAAGTTCCACCTCTCTGGGAACGACATGTCTTCCGTAGGGATCAGGTCCGATGTCCTTATTGGACAAACCTGCACATCCATCCACAATCACTAGTCTCGTTGATACTGGAGAATGCGGTCTGCTGGCTCGGTGGGAGAGCTAAACCAGTCCTCGATATATCCGGAGATTGTAGAGGCGCATGATATGATCAAGGGTAAAAGAACATCCCTCGATCTTGCTAGTGAAGAAGCGGAGATGGATGACGATTCTCCAGAACGACGGGTGGATCTGGCCCAGGGTAACGTGGTACCTTTTGCAGAAGGCTACTATTACAGAATCCAGAGGGATAAATACAAAAGGGTAAGTGTAAACACTTAGATACCCCTCTACGTATGTGGTGATCGATTCCTTAGGAGACGGAATGACTTCATCCTTATTCTTCCAGTTGCACTCCTCTTTGACCTTATCGAGGAGGTCCTCAATAATAGTTGACATATACCTCGACATTGGATCGCATTGACCTTGCGCCGAAAGGGTCTTCTCTATCTTGAAATCGGTGACAGTCGGTCACCCCGCCGGAACGAATTCCTCAGAGTTGTGTTATGCCGCAGCAGCATCGCCAGCAGGGCGTAATGAAGAAGGAGCCTCTTTTTGTGGCAGTGTTTTGGATGTCTTAGCCATGTATGAAAAGAAGATTAGAAAGCAAAGAAATTGATTAAGGTTCAGGAAATTTGAATATGAGAGTTAAGAAGTAAAGATTCTTTGAAAGCAAGAGCAGGGAAGGTGGTGGTTGTAAAAGTTTGAATAATAGAAGGTTAAGGGTTTTAAAGGTTGAAGGCGACAACTTAGAATTGGGTAGTGGCCGACCAGTGCCTGATAGGCATTTAATGCCTCGGTAATTGGACCGACGAGATGTTTTGTTGCTTGCGTCACAGTCGGGCTAACCGCTGGCGTCATCACTCGGAAAGATGGAGCTCGGGAATTCATGTCATTTCTCGTCATCTTATTTCTAAGAAACGAGGGGACTATATGTATATGGTCGGAACAGGCATGCCCTTCTTCTGACTAATTGAGGTTGGATCATGATAGACCACGATTCGGCCCCGTATTATATCGAGCCTCAATATGAAGCTAGGTTGCTGAAGCCTTAATTCGAGGACCGGTCAAGGAAGACGATCAATTATGATCGAGACCGAGCGGAACAGAGATTGATATGGATCGAAGGGGGTTTACCTGGTCAAGTAACGGTAAGCCGAAATATATCCGAGATCGAGCGAGGATCTACGCGGGAATCTCGGCACGTATCAAGTCGAGGCCGGATAATCAGCCAATCATAGGATTTCGTACTGTATTTAGAATTGTACCATAAGTAGAATTCCTCTACTATTTAAAGGGGTTCTAATCATTTTGTTATATACTATATTCTTCTCTTAAGCTCTCAATACACAATTTCTCAGTTCATATTCTCCGATAGCATACTTGTTTGGTACGAGGGCAAGCTAGCTCGAGGGCCAAATCTACACATCATATTTGGTTTATTTTATTTTTATTTACTGTCAATTTCTAATATCAATTTACACATTTTTTCAATTTGTACCAACTTAAATCATGTATCCTTAAAACCACTTATAAATTTAATTGTTATCCGTTTTCAAGGGTAAGCACCTTAACCTCCCTTGAGCCATGAATTAGCCTGGAGGGCCTTATACACACATTAGCATATAAATATTCATGTGAAGAGAATAAAATAGAACAAATAAGACCAAACACATATAGAAGTAATTAATTTAGACATGCTCCTAATCAGGGATACGAGAGGAGATAAGCTTATCTATTCATTTTGGTTTTAAACCAAGACTAACAGAAGGTTCCCAATCAGTACATAATAAAATTGTCTTGCAGTGAACACGAAATTAAATGCATCAAATCTAACTCTAGCCTATATGCTTCTATTCATACAAAAGGTATTAAAATGGTCTCAAATTCCTTACTAAAGCTTCACTGTTTTAAATATTCCTACATAGTAAAACTAATTGATTAGGAACGTGTGACGGGTATCTCTCATCAGAGGGTCTACTCTACAGTATGTAGATTATATAATATGGGTACTATATTCAAAAATTATTTCTAAAGAAAATGACTTGAATTCTAGTACATTCTTAGGTGAAACGAGAGGCCGGTAAAGTTCGCGTACCCTAAAAATAAAATGAGAGGTCCTTATCAGTCACATATATAAAATTAGCATATACAAACTGACAAATGAGCATTATCATACGGCATTCATATTGCATGGTTTATAATAGCAAACTAATTATCCACACAGAAGCATGATGTTGAACTGCAACTAAGAAACTATATGTCACGATCCAAAATCTCACCTTAAGGATCGTGATTACACCTAGTCCCTATAATTAGGTAAACCAAACACATGCTGAGTTATTAATAGATTTAAACTATTTAATTATTAAACATAAACAAGTAAATAACATACGATCAATAGTTATACATTTTTTCAAAATCGTTAATACGGAGTCATAAATGCTACTGAAATACACTAGGAATTTTTATTACAATAATATGATCTCTAGAAGGTGACTCTGAGGTCTGCGAACGTCAAACATGTATACCTTGAAGTCTCCGCGAAGTCTGAGTTAACTCACTAGCGGCCGCGTCGCTCCAAGGTACCTGGATCCATACAAAAATATGCAAAAACATAGTATGAGCATATCACAATCAGTATCCAGTAAGTATCAAGACTAACCTAGGTGGAATAGTGACGAGGTACAAATCAAGACACCTACTAGACATAATAACCTATGCAAAGTATTAATATAAAGCTAAAAGAGGGACGAATATCAATACAAAGCTAAACATGGAAAGAATAACAAGTTAAAGCTAGCAACGTGGAGTAAAAGCAACAAATGGAAACAAGGAGTAACCAGGTGATAACGCAGCAAAATAATCAGAACACGGTTAAAGTACCAATGAAACAAATTAAGGAAAACTAATGATAATCAAATAATCAAGTCGTTCTAACACCAGGCTTACAACAAGAATCACCTCGAGGTACCACACCTAATAATCACAGATCACGAGTCCCAAATTACGAGTCATATATACATGGCTTCTCGTGCCCACATTATCAATCACAATCGCACGGACAACTCACGTGCTAATATCACAATCTACCCGACATGGCCACATGCTCGCTATCTCATTTTGCCTGGCATGATCACATGCTAATAATCCAACCATATCGCAGAGAAAGTATATTACAAGAATACATGTGCATGATCAAAGAATATCAAGTTTCTTACTCCTGAACTGGTATAAATGACACGTTTCAATATATGCATGTGCAAGTGTACTATAACAGCCCAAATCAACAAGTATTATCAGATACATCGAGTAGCACATTGGAAACAACACAAGTCATGTAATATGCATGACACACATAAGAAACATTACACCATTACACGAATATCATCAATAATATGCCCCCGGGCCATCACATATCATCTCTAGTCCTCTTTGTCTCGCCGTGCGCACAACAATATAGTAAATGCACGCCTTGTCTTGCTACACACACATCAATAATTATTCTACCTTGTATCGCCACGTGTGCAAACCCAACATATGTATATCGACCGCCTTGTCTCTTCCCATGTGCAATATCAATAATAACAATAGCATGGAAAAATCTCGTGCAAACACCCCGACAATCCTCTCAACAGGACCACATATGCCAAACGCACAACAACACAACATAACAACTTGAACCGCACATGTCCGTATGCCACAACGTTCATAACAACATAAAATTACCACAACAATACTTATCTCACAACTCAATAACACTGAGTGCAAAAACAATAACAATACACAAGAGTACGAACGGTAAATCAACATAAGAAGTACACCAATACAGTGAAACGGAAGAATAAACTCAATAATGAAAGAGGTAACATAAGTGTAAACTGAACAATGAAAGATAGAATATGTAATAAAAACTTCAATTAAAGCATATAAGAGTAAACTCGACAGTGAAATATGTAACATGATATGACGACATCAATTAAATGCATATAATAAACCTATGAGTCTAAAACGGCCAATATCCACATACAAGGCCGTGTACACACTTGTCACCTTGTGTATACGCTATTTACAAAATTCAAATAGTACAATTAAACCCAATCCTTCGGGTTATTTTCACTACACAAAGTTAGGAAATATACTTACCTCAAAAGCCCTCAATCAATACTCTAAAAATGTCTTTCCTCTAAATTCACCTTCGCTCGGCTCAAATCTAACCAAAATCGACTTAATAATATCAAATAATTCAAAAGAAACCAATTCCAATAATTAAGTTGAAATCTTTACACAATTTTTCAAATGTCAACAAAAGTCAATCCCGGGCCCGCCGGTCAAACTCGATTCCAAGGGTATATCTCGACTACCCATAAACATACAAGTCCATATATGTATTTTATTTTCAAATATGAATCCAATTCGACCGTCAAATCTCAAATAAAAATACACAAAATTTTCCTTCAAATATCATGATTTAGATGTTAAATTTAATATATAATTGTATAATATAATTAAAAACTGATCAAAGTTACTTACCCAAAAGTTGTATGTGAAAATACCTCCTCACAATCGCCTCCTACCGAGTCTAGGGTTCTAAAACATGATAAATAAACTAAGTCCGATTTTTCTACCCTTTTGTTCAGGTGTAGGAGTCTTAAATGCGACCAAGGGTTCATAAATACAAACCCCCACAAATGCGGACAATCAATCACAAATGCGGTGTCTGATGAACCTAGAGAAAGTCGGAAATGTGACCCTGAATTCACAACTGCCCTTTAATAAAGCGATCATGTGATCGTAAATGCATTCAAGCTAGCCCCCCCCCCATCATAAATGTGAATTCGTTAGTTCTTTTGAACCTTGCAAGTGTGATCCCTACCGCGCAAATGCGACGTTCACAAATGCGAACAATATTCGCATTTTGCGAGACTTGAGAAACCAGCAACACAAACCAAACTAACACTCAAACAATGCGGAACGCGTCCGAAACTTACCCGTGCCCTCGGGGCTACACACCAAATGTACACACAAGTCTAAAAATATAATACGAACTCGCTCGTACGATCAAAACAACAAGATAACATCTAGGACCATGAATCAGACACCAAAACACATGGAAATCATAAAACTTCAAGAACTTCTAAAAACACAACCACGCGTCCGAATCAAGCCAACTTGGGATGACACCAAATTTTGCAAACAAGTCATTGATAATTAAACGGACCTATTTTACGTACCGAAACTAAAATCCAAATCGATAACTATAATGTCAACATACAGTCAAATCTAAGGAATTTCTTAACCTTCAAATTGTCAACTTTCAACAAAACAAGCTAAATCAACCTAGGGACCTTCGAATTCAATTCCTGGCATACTCCAAAATCCAAAATTACCATCCAGACCTAAAGGAAATATCAAAACTCCGATTCGAGATCAAATACTCCAAGTCAAACTTGGTCAACTCTTCTAACTTAAAGATACCAAATGAAAATCATTCTTCCAAATTAATCCCAAATCGCTCAAAAACCGAAATCGACCATACAAGCAAGTCATAATACACAATAGAAAGCCACTCAATACCTCAAACCGTTGAACATAACGCTAAATCTCAAAACGATCGGTTGGGTCATTACATTCTCCCCCTCTTAAACAAGTGTTCGTCTTCAAATGTACCAAGAGTCATTCCAAAGCAATAAAATCACTATATTAGCTCAGCATAACACATGGTCTACATAAGTCCGACAACACCATCTCGAATAAATATGATTCCTTCCAACCATACCGTTAAGCCTTAGAAACAAATTTATACATCCACTAGGACCCAATTCTCATATAAACACACTGTATCAACTTCAGTCAGCTGCAATATCTTATGCATACATCCAAAAGTATAACCACACGACGTAACACATCACCCATACGCCAAAAGAAACAACTTTGTCCACAATAGCTGCCCACTACCAAACTCGGTACCGACAAATAACCCATAGCGGCTAGAACCTTGTTTCCAGATCTTCACAACACTTCTTATGATGTAAGAAACATGTGAACCTCATAACTACTTATCCAACCAAGAAGCCACACTAAACGCCACCTAGGCACATGCATCACATTCCAAACCTAACACGCACAACTCGATTATGACTGCATATGGAAAGAGCAACACATGAGAGAGCTATCAAACAAGTCCAATAGGTATAACTTTCATCAGTACCATATTACAAATCCCTCCCACAAGGAAGATGCAAGACACATGCAATAACCACAACGAATCTTACCCTAACATAACCCCACAGAGGCACATAGCATGGTCTAAACATGCCTATCCACAAAGAACACAAGGTTCCCATCCTCACTCGGAAGCACAAGTAAGATAACATCCTGACAACTAAAAAACCTTCTGCTAACTCCATCCCGCAGAACAGAACCACACCACGTAACAAATTTCCATACCTGTTGAACGCCCAAGTTACAAGTCGTGGCCAAACCATCCAGAAATCATATCAAAACCTACCGTATAAGTAATAGAAATTCTACCCTAGTCTCATAATCTTCCATAGTGACTCAACCGGAATGATAGACATAATCCACATCCGTAGAACCCCTAAACATATGCAGACTCTAAAACAGAGTACAAGAATCATGAGACATAACAATATATGAAACAGGTTAGGATAACACATATCGATAAATAGGACCGGATAAAAATAAAATGGATGCACCTCTATGACAAATCGAAACCAAACCTATAGTATCATCATCTGGTGCAGGATGTCACTACATGATAGGTAGACCTGTCGTTTTGAGATCTAGCATATCGTTTGGCGGTTTGAAGCCTTGAGTAGCTTCACTTTAAGTAATATGACTTGCACGTGTGGTTGATTTCAGTTTTTTAGAAGTTCGGAGTTGATTTGGAAGAATAATTCTCATTTCATAAGCTTTAAGTTGGAAGAGTTGACCAAGGTTTAGCTTTTGAGCAAACGATCCCGAAATCGGCAGTTGATGGTTCCTGTAGGTTCATAAGGTGATTTTGGACCTGCGATTATGTTCGGGTTGAGTGTCAAATGATCCAGAAGTGATTCTGTCACGACCCTAATTTCTCAACCTTAGGGACCGTGATGGCGCCTAACACCACACTTGCTAGGCAAGCCAATGTTAAAAATTATACAATCATTTTCTTTAGAACTTTATTTCCACACGCATGAACAAAGCCAATTAAACACAAGATCAAATATATCTCCATAAATGCAATCAGGATTTAATATTCAAAGGAACAAACGTGCCATCAACGAATGCTAATTTCATAACTACCCAGGGTCTGGTGTCACAATTCACGAACTACTAAGAATGCTATAAATAATGAGCTGAAAGAATAGTATGTCTGTTTTGAGAGAAATAAAATAGTGTCCGAAATTAAGTGAAGACTCAAGGAATCTGCGGACGCTAGCAGATCTACCTCGTGTCTCCGAGCAATGACTTCAGCTATTAAATCTCCTAACTCTGACCAGTACCTAGAACTGCACAAAAGAGTGCAGAGTGTAGTATCAGTACAACCGACCCCATGTACTGAGTAAGTGTCGAGCCTAACCTCAATGAAGTAGTGACGAGGCTACGGCGGGCATTAACAACATATAACATGTGACAATACTATATACAATAACACAATAAAACAATTCTACACCAACAAGAAAAATATAACCGAGACAATAAATATAAAACAAGAAGGAAATCTAAACACATAAATTCAAATACCGCAACAATAATGAAATAACTCAGCTGCCTTTTTCAGGCCTCAGCTATAACCAATTCTTAATACGTTCCAAGTTTTCAAACTTTAACTTTGAATAAAAGTAGTGCCAAAATATGAAAAATAGTGATATAAAAAAGAAAGTTTCAAATCTTTGTCTTTCTAAAAACAAATAGTAAAATAAACATTTAAGCTTTTCAAATCTGTAAGTCTCAAATCCTTGAGTTTCAAAAACCAATAAAATATTTTTGAAATCCAGTAAAACTTAAGTGTCCTCCCTTATCGCTCCTTGTTGCGGCGTGCAACCTGCTCCCACCTGTCCTCCCGTATTGCCCCTCGCTACATATATCACCCTTATCTCTCCTGTTGCAGCGTGAAACCCGCTTCTACCAGACATATCATAACCTTATATATTAATTCATGAGAAGTTTCACAATTCAGGCCAAGCCTTTCAGAATATTTATATTTCCACAATTTCAAACCGAAAACCGTATAGCTCGTAAGCTTTAACCAATATCATTTCACAATAAAACAAACCAGAATATAAGTAAACACCGTGACGCTATCAACCCAGCTCATTCTTTATGTACCATGATAAAATCAAAAGAACAACCAACACTTTTAATACACTCGCCACAACAATTGGCAATAATCAATTGAAACCAAGCAATCACGTAAACCTCAACAATCATAAAATAGTTAAACTGCATTCCTTATCACTTCCTCAATATTATCAACAATGAAACCAACAGGAACATCAATATATATGTATATGCTTCGTAAAAACAACGCCAAACTACTCAATCGTTTGTACCACAAGGGAACCAAATAAACAACCGATACTCTTTACAAAATAACCACCACAATGTTTAACAAAAAGGTAACAAAGCCAAATAGTCATAGAACAATTAAGACAAGAATCAATTAAGTTGGGAACGGGAAAGGGATCATGCTTAACAGGAAAATTGGGTGGTGCATAGATACTCGTCACCTCACCTATACACCACACCCATGCATTACACATAGCAAACAAATGGGGAATCTTATTCCCCCAAGTCAAAATTAGACAAAACACTTACCTCGATTTCACAAGCAATTCACTGTTCTTGCACTACCTTTCCTTTAGAATTTTCTTCTAATCCGCTCAAATCTAATTACAATTGGTTCAATATTATCAATCATAGCCTAAAGGAATCATCTTTATTGAAAAGCAATGGTTTTCTTAAGTTTTCCTATTCAATTTTAAAAATCGACCCTGGACCCACTTGGTCTAAACTCAAGGTTCAGACTAAAACCCGTTTACCCAATCTCTCCCGAGCCCGGATATGAAATTGGTATTGGAATACGACCTCAATTCGAGGTCCAATTCCCCAAATTTTAAAATTTCTAAGTTCTACCCAAAATTCCAATTTTTACCATGAAAACTCTAGATTTTTGGTTGAAATCTTGTTAAAAGTTGTTAAGGAATGAAAGGAATTAGTTAAAGATCACTTACCAATGATTTGGAGAAGTTTGGGTCTTTGAAAAATCCTCTTTGGAGGTGTAGGGTTTGAGAAAATTGAAGAATGGGTGAAAATCCCGTCAAAAATCTCATTTAATAGGATGCGGATGTCGCATTTGCGACATCTGGCACCAACAATATTTTTCTGACACTAAAACGGGCATAACTTCTTCATACGACGTCCAAATTCGATGATTCTTTTTCCTATGGCTCCATAATTACGATACTGATCTAATGGTTCAATAAAAACTAAAGTTGGAGTTCATTTTTCTAGTGTGGTTATGCCTGAAGAAACGACGATGAATCATAAAAAACAAGTGCAACATAGCCTAATCCTATCCGAAACTCACCCAAGCCCTCGGGGATTCAAACCAAACATGCACGCAAGTCTAAAAATATCATACATGCTTGCTCGTGTGATCAAATCATCAACATTTCATCAAATCTACGAATTAACCTCAAAACTCATGATTATCTCAAGAACACTTAATTTTTCTAACTTTTCAACATGATGTCCGAATTACATCAAATCAACTCCGATTCTTATAAAACTTCACATATAGGACTTACATAACATAACTAACCTGTTACGGGATACGAACCAAAATACGTGCCCGATATCATAAATTTCACATATTATTTCATTTCTTTATTTCTTGAATTAACCAGCAGAACAATTTTCTTCAAAAATTATTTTCTAAGGCTAGGGACCTTGGAATTCAATTCCGGGCATACTCCCAAATCCCATATTTTACTGTGGACCTCTCGGGATTTTCAGAACATAGATCCGGGTCCGTTTACCCAAAAGATTGACCAAAGTCAACTAAAACCAAATTTAAACTCTAGAAATTTCTATTGTTCTTTTTTTCACATAAAAGCTTTCCGGATTCACGCCCGGGTTGCACATGCAAACGAAGGAAATTAAAATTAGTCCTTTGAAGGCTTAGAAGCCTGGAATGGAGTCTTAATTAATAAGATGACCCCTTTGGGTCATCACAATCTCCCCCTCTTAGACAAGCGTTCGTCCTTGAACGAACATAGAAAATTACTTGGTTTGGAAATTGATTTTTGGAGTTAACTACTCCGCCTATTCGTCTCGGACTCTCAAGTAGTTGTCTCAATGGATGATCTCTCTACTGCACCCACATTGAAGAAAAATTCCTTTATTCTTGGAAAATAATAATGAAGAGGGGATGTTATTTACCCATTGGAGAATATTGGATAATCTCTTAGAAGTCGTCGATTGAGGTTCATTATATCCATCATTTTAAAAATGTGAGAGAAGGTCATAAAGAGTCCATTCCGAGGAAAAATGTGAATTTTGCTTTGAGGAATTCAATAATCGAACATCCGCCAATAGGCTCCACGAGTATTTGTGATACCATGAAAATGAGGACTTAGAGTCAGCCGGTGTAACGAAAAATATGGCTAAACTTGATTCTAGTCCGGGGAAAATAAAGGATACCAAAATTCAGGGAAGAATCGAATCTTGAAGGTTTGACAACCAACGTTCATGCACCAAAGATTTGGAGGCACTATCTCTATGGTGTGTTGGGTGAGGTTTTCACAGACCCTTGAAGTCTTCGATACTTGTTCTAGCAAAAGGATCTCAATCAGGAGCAAATGAGGTGGTTGAAGTTATTGGAACATTACAACGTCATACCAACTTGTCATGTTCTAAGAATTTCTCAACATCGGTCCTGTGTGGAGATATGGAAATCGGACTATACGGGTCAAAAGAGATTACGAGGAGGAGGAACAAAAGTCACACAATTTACAATTTGAAAGGAATAATATGGCAATTATCATTCCTCCCATGAAACCGAGAAGTGCATAGTGAAGAAGTTAGAGTTCAGCTTGATCATCAACCTATCATTCTCACTACTCGTTGTCACAAGATTGATTCCAATTTAGGTGACCAATATGTATTTCCCAAGCGACGAGACAATTGGTAAAATTAATTTATGTCGTCCATGTCGTTAAATGTGGTGCTTGGTGGTAGCGACCCATTATTTCTCAAATTATTAGTCATTCTAACTATTGGAACTGTTTAGTGTAAGGATTATTTTATCATTATTTCCTTATAATTCCATTATTATTAATATCCTTATTATTATTATTATTATTACAAAATATTTTATTATAAATATTTTTTTTATTATCTTATTTTAAAGAAAATATTGTTTTTTGAAATGGAGTTCGCATTTGCTAACTGGACAGTTCCCTGGGGGAGTTTGCATTTGCGAACTGGGGGTCGCAATTGCAATAACTGAGGGTCTTTAAAGGTCCTGGCGGTTTTCATTTGTAGAAAACTGAAAATTTTAGTTTGGGACTCAAGGAACAAGACGATTTAGTTCTTCCCAACCTTCCAAATTTCAATTCCTCACTTCTAGGTGCAACAATCAGGTAAACTTGCTAAATCCTTGCATTTTCGTCTTCCTCTTCTTCTCCTTTATCAATTATTTTCCAAAAACTTAGGGCTTGAAGTGTGTTCTTGTTTTTCTGCACACAAACACTAGAAAAATAAAATTTAATGTTGTCATTTTCAGGGTGAGGTTGGTTGAGAGTGTTACTCCAACAATGTCTGAGGAATTTGAGAGAAATCTGAGTGCCATTGATGTTTAGAAATAGGGGTAGCATTTTGGGTCTAGATTTCGAAATTTCTTTTCATTTTTTTGTGGTTTTATGTGATGTTTATTGCATGACTTCGTGTGTAAAACCCATTTGGGGTGTATTGGGGGTTGTTAGAAGTGATTTCATGGGAGAAACTTCCAGATTAGGAACTGTTCTGGGGATGGGGACGACGGGTTCTCATTTGCGAATGGGGAGTTCGCATTTGCAAACTCTGAGTGTTTCAGGGGACTTCACAATTGCAAAGGATGGCTCGCAATTGCGATCCAGGGCCAATTTGCATTTGCGAGGAAATAGTCGCAAATGCGACTTCTGAGGGGAAACTGAGGGCTTCACATTTGCGAAGAAAATGTCGCAATTGTGACATCAGAGGGAAAGTGTTGACTTCGGATTTGTGAAGAAATATGTCGCAAATGCGACATCAGAGAGCGAATATTTGCACAGTTTGAAATTTTTGAAAATGTTTCTAAGTATGGTTTCAACTGTCCAATCGCTCTTTTGATATCCAAGATTCATTTTTGCAACATATTTTGTGGCTATACTCCGTTTTCATTTCAATGATTTGTTTTGCAGGCCCAGATATTGAGAATGAGTTCCGACTCCACGGAATCCTTGCCCGGGAGTCCCATGGAACTTGAGGACAACTACGACCAACATAGATTCTTATCACGAGGGTGTCAGGAACGGTATTACAATGAGCTAAGCACAAAGAAGCTGCTCCCGGAGAGTGGAATTGTGATGACCCAAAAGGTCATCCTAAGTAATCCTAGCTAAATCAGTGTTCTTAGGCCCCAAAAGTCTCTGTTAATCTCACCTCGATATGCGTGCGCAGCCCGGGCGTGTAGCCGGGAAGCCTTTATATTGAAATTGGATGAAAAATAGAATTTATGATAATTAAATGAATAAAGTTGACTTTGGTCAACATTTTTGGTAAATGGACCCGAACCCGTGATGTGACGGTCCCGGAGGGTCCGTAGAAAAATATGGGACTTGGGCGTATGCTCGGAATCGAATTCTGAGATCCCAAGCCCGAGAAATGAATTTTTAAAGGAAATTGTTTTCTGGAAATAATAAAGGAATTTGAAAATAAATTATTAAGTGAAAACCGTGTTACCGGGCCCGTATTAAGGTTCCGGAACATGGAACAGGTTTATTATATGTTATTTGTCTTATCTGTGAATTTGGTGTGAAACGGACTTGAAACAACGTGATTCAGATTAAAAATGGGAAATTTAGAAGTTTATGAAGTTTAAGAAAATTCTAAGAGTTGTGAGGTTTGATTCGATGTTCTTGATGATATTTTGGTGATTTAAATGCTTGAATAAGTTCGTAAGATGTTTTGGGAGTCGTGTGTGTTTTTGGTTTTGAGACCCGAGGGCTCGGGTGAGTTTCGGGTAGCTAACGGGGTGTCAAAGAGTCAAAAATCTGGTGTGATGTTGCAGGTTTCTGGTGTCTGGTGTTTTCTTCTCTGCGATCGCAGCCCTTGCTCAGCGATCACAGAGGTCTGTCAAGGTCCCTTCCGCGATCTCATTCCTTCGACCCGCGATCGCATTGTGTGACGTCCCAGTGTTCCGCGATCGTAAGACCTCTTCCTGCGATCGCATAGGGTCACCTAAGCTATGCTCCGCGATCGCGACTCCTCTTCTGCGATCGCAGTGAGTTTGGACCAGACTCTCCGCGATCGCAGCCATGTTCTTGCGATCGCGATGAAGAAAATCGCCCAGTTAATTCCTTAAGTCAAAAACAGAATACTATTATGGGATTATCACTTTTTCACCATCTTCTTCCTCTCCAAAACCCCATAGGCGATCCTCAAGCGAGTTTTCTTCCATAGCCACTTGGGTAAGTGATCCTAACTCTAATCTCTACCATTTTCCTTCATCAATCACTAGAATCTAGGGCTAAAAACATGGAATCAAAGTAGGAATTAGGGATTTTAGGTAGAGTTGGATTTTTGAGAATTTTGGGTGATTCAACCTCAATTTGGGGTCGAATCTTAAAACAAATTATATATTCTAACTCGTGGGGTTGTGGGTGATCGGGTTTTGGTCCGAGCCTCGTGTTTGGACCAAGCGGACCTGGGGTCAAATTTTGTAAACTTAGGAAGAATGCTTTGAAATAAATAATTAGGCTATGGGTTTGATTTATTGAAACATTATTGATATACTTGGGTTGATTATGTCTAGATAATACCGTTCCGGAGTCGGATTCTAAAGGAAACGCTGTGATTGAGGCTTGACTTGCATTTTTGGAGCCGAGGTAAGTGTTTGTCCTAACCTCAGCTTGAGGGATTAGGTATAGATTCTTATTTGCTATGTGTTACTCATGTCCAACGTATAGGCGTGGTGACGAGTGCCTATATGTTGCGTTCAAGCATGCCCGTGAGTCAATTGTGATGAAACTTACTATATTCTTAATATTCCCCGTACTATGAGTAATTGGTGAATTAGTAGTGATACCTTGATGTTGTTTCATGACGTGGGGAGTTATTGAGTTATTTGTTTCAGTTGAGGCTTAAACTGTGAAATTGTATTTCTGATGCGAGGTTGGTTGTAGCTGAGACCCTTGTCTGGCATTTGTTGAGTTTGTAATTGATGATTTCCCCTTGCCGGGACAATAGAATTTTATTGAGCATTTCCGTATAGTTGAGACTTCTCATTGTTGATTTTTCGCATTATATTATTGCTTGTTTGTTATTATCACACGAGGGGACATGCCGTGTTGATCGTTCATTATTTATTGCACGAGGGCACATTCCGTGCCGAGTGTTACTATTCACGCACGAGGGGACATTCTGAGCCGAGTGTTATTATATACGCACGAGGGGACATTCCGTGCCGAGTGATTGTGAGGTTATGCACAAGGGGACATTCCGTGCCGAGTGTTATTATATACGCACGAGGGGACATTCCGTGCCGAGTGTTATTATATACGCACGAGGGGACATTCCGTGCCGAGTAATTGTGAGGTTATGCACGAGGGGACATGCCGTGCCTTTTGCTGTTCATTATCCGTTCGAGAAGTTAAATTCCTACCTTTATCTTTACATTTCAGTTGTTACCCTGTTCTACCGTGCTAGCATTTTGTTTCCCCTTTTACCCCCAACATGTTCTCCCCGTATCTGTCTTACTTGCTTATTTCCGTCGACATTTTTCCTGTTATTATATAGAATTGTACATGTACATATATTGTTGTCGGTCCTAGCCTAGTCACTACTTTGCCGAGGTTAGGCTCGGCACTTACTCAGTACATGGGGTCGGTTGTACTGATGCTATACCTGCACTTATTTATGTTGTGCAGACTACGCAGTCAGAACCGGTGATCACTGACGGTTGGAGCATCTCATCAGTTCATACAGGAGACATCGAGGTAGACCCGTAGACGTTCGTGGGCCTTGGCGTCACCTTATACTCTTCACTTTNGTCCAAACGTTGGCTTGTCTAGCAGGTTCATGGCCCGAAGGTGGGATTTCGGGTCGTGACAAGTTGGTATCAGAGCCCTAGGTTGCTTAGGTCTCACAACTCACAGACAAACTTGGTTGAGTCTGAGGGATCGGTACGGAGACTTTTGTACTTATCCCCCAGAGGCTGCTGAGTTAGGAATAACTTCACATCTTTCATTCTCTGTCGTGCCAGTTGAATTCTGAATACTAATTGAGTCTCTATTTTACTCTATCGCAGATGGTGAGAACGCGCGCTTCCTCATCGACCGACTAACAACTTGATCATCCTATTGCAGCTCCTACGAGGGGCCGAGGCTGTGCTAGAGGCCGAGGCAGAGCTAGAGCAGAAACTCCAGTAGAGGACCCACAGGTAGACTTTTCCGGTGAGGTTCCTACTCCGACAGTCCCACTTGGACCGGCTCAGGTCCCATAGAGGTTCATTGCCACCCTAGTGCTTCAAGACGCTCTAGTCCGCTTAGTGGGACTCATGGAGAGTGTGGCTCAGGCCGGCCTTCTTCCTACTGCACCATCTGGATCTCAGGCTGGGGGAGGGACCCAAACTCCTGCTATTCATAAGCCAGAGCAGTTTGCCACTCAGTTCCAGACTCCGGTACCTCAGACGGCCGGAGTAGTTCAGTCGGGTATTGTGGCACCAGCAGTTGAGGGAGAAGCCATGTCAGCAGACGCTCTGTGGAGGTTGGATCGATTCACCAAGTTATTCACTACTACATTTACTGGTACACCATCAGAGGATCCCCAGGATTATTTAGACATCTGTTATGAGGTCCTTCAGAACATGGGCATTGTGGAGACCAATGGGGTTGATTTTGCTACATTTCATCTTGCTAGCACCGTCAAGACTTGGTGGAGAGATTACTGCTTGAACAGACCAGCTGGGTCTGCACCTCTGACTTGGGCTCAGTTCTCCGAGTTGTTCTTGGGGAAGTTCTTTCCAGTTACTCAGAGAGAGGATCTTCGGAGGCAGTTTGAGCGTCTACAGCAGGGCTCCATGTCCGTCACTCAGTATGAGACCAGGTTCATTACGCTGGCCAGATATGCCATTATGATACTCCCCACTAATCGGGAGAGGGTTCAGAGATTTTTTTAGGGTCTAGCTCAGTCCATCAGACTCTAGATGGCCAGAGAGACGGGTACCGATATCTCCTTTCAGGATGCAGCCGATGTGGCCAGGCGCATTGAGAGGGTATTATCCTAGGGTGGTGGACAGGGGTCTGACAAGAGACCTCGTCATTTCAGCCGTTTCAGTGGTGCCTCATCTGGAGGCAGAGATCCCTTTGGTAGAGGTCATCCTCCTAGACCTTATCAGTCGGCACTCCAGGTATCCCATAGTGCACCTTCAGCGTCCATCAGTGCATCGCTGATTCAGAGCAATCAGAGTGGTCATTGTGGTCATCAGGGACAGTTTCAGGGTCAGTATTCTCAGCAGCCGAGGTCTTGCTTCACTTGCGGTGGTATGGGGCATATTTCCAGGTTCTGCCCCCGAGGTTTTGATGGTTCTCTGTATCAGGGTTACCGTGCCATGGTTCCCGCAGCAGGTGCACCCTCACCTCCTCAGCCAGCTAGGGGTGGTGGTCGTGGTGCCAGAGGTGGAGGTCAGACTCATAGAGGTTGAGGGCATGCCATGAGAGGTAGAGGTCAGCATGTGGCAGGTAGACCCAGAGATATACAGGTTGGAGGGGCTCATCCCCGGTGTTATGCTTTTCC